>VNWY01000015.1:0-150886 GCA_009869845.1 Pseudachorutes palmiensis | reverse complement strand
CTGCCAGGGGTCGTTTCGGTGGGTCGTCAGTAATCGCGACTGGGTCGTCAATAACCACGACTTTTCAGTCGTCCTTTTCCACGACCGGGTCGTCTTTTTCCACGACCTCCACAGACTGACCGTGTTTGAATGAACTTTCTAAAACCACTAAAGGGGATCTGGCTGGACACTCTAAAATACATAACAAATTACTCTCTGACCCAGTGTCACTTTCAATGGTCCAAACACTCTCAATTATCCTGCTGGGTTTCGGTGTTTCTCTATTCTTAGAATACCCCATGTGATTCCCATGCGGTGACGATGAAACACTTTTGATGACCTGATGATTTTCGTTTTTTTAAGTAATTTTGTTTTGTTGTCTCTACTTATCTGTTAGGAATCTCTACAGTACATGATGATATAATTTGAATAAAGGTCAATCCCGATTTTGAAGGAAAAACCGGGTTGGTAACGGAGGCATCAGAGTTTCAGCCCCTGCTTTTTGAGCATTGAGTGAAAGCCCCTAAGCTTCAGTGTAAATTGCATGACAATAGCTGATTCAAAGAAATGGAGATGATTTGACCCCTCTGTCCAAGGTCAATTATAGGATATTCAATACAAGGAGTTGAAACTACGGCCAATAAATATTCAGCTATAGTTCTCCATAAAAGCGTCACCCGTGTAGTTAAAACGCGTCGGAAGGAAGCTACCCTGGCTCATTGATTTTGCATGAGAGGCTTTTGTTCATGGCGATTAAAAGGCCGACGCTAGAAGAACACTAGGAGGATGAAAGCCCTACAATTTTTCTAAACGTTGTTTTTGTTTTGTTTTAGAAATTCGAGAAAGCGCGAGCAAGCCTTGCGCGGCTTTGCGGCGACGAGAGCTGTCCTGAGAAGATTCACGACATACTTCACACCGCGGCTTGCCGTGATAAGGCATCCCATGATGACATCTGTATCGGACTAACAATAACAATACTCACGGCAGACCCCAAGGAAAGTTGTACCAGAGTACGTTGACCCCTACATCCTAATTAAATTGATATAAAGTTAATTGTATTATTGTGAATTCAGTATATCCGGGATCTTGCGTTCCTCTGTCGAGACAATATGGGGGTAGTTGTGGAGACATTGTCTGTCTTGACACTGGATAAGTACCACAAGCTATTGCATTCCTCCAAGGTTCAGTTATGTTGGCTCATCAGGTAAATGGTGCTGACGACATGCATATACGACATGGCTGATACTTTCTTTGTTTATTTCAGGGAGTTGGTGATGTTGGGGACAGTTGGCGCAGACATGCTCTGTTGGAACCTGATGCGACAAATAGCAGGGGGCGACGTTACAATCCAAAACCTCTGGCTTATTGAGTTTATGCTAGACATGTACGTCGAGTTTCGTAGAGTTTGGCTCTTCAAGTACCCAATGCTGATTGCAGCAGTGATCTACACCTACCTCAGAGTCATTCAAGATCACGTGGGTGTATCTATTGCTAATCTTCGGCAAAAGGAAGTAAGTCTCCGGTTCTAATTCATTCCTTGTTATTCGGATTTCATTTCATTTTGTGTTTTTTAAGGTAACCTTCGTCTGTAGCCTCATTCGGGAATACTTCAACGATGTCTGCTTGAATCAGCAGATTGGTCTGGGGAGAGACTTTGTTCGGCAGCTCCAAGCAGTGAGCCGAATTCCTGAAATCAAGGACATTTGGAACGACCTATTTTACAATCCTAAAGCCCTTTC
Source organism: Pseudachorutes palmiensis (assembly GCA_009869845.1). Classification (NCBI taxonomy): domain Eukaryota; kingdom Metazoa; phylum Arthropoda; class Collembola; order Poduromorpha; family Neanuridae; genus Pseudachorutes; species Pseudachorutes palmiensis. The sequence continues at coordinate 149,168 of VNWY01000015.1, read as the reverse complement.
TTTTAACCTGACTGGACCAGTCCAACTCTTAAATATGAGAACCTCCCGAAAGTATATACAATCCAGACTCACTCCAGAAATGGAGAGGAAGATTCAGTATCTTACAGGACAAGTCAAATTCGGCAACCAGAAGCGGTATCAAGAATGGTTTCTAAAGCAGGTAAGCACTACACAGTTTCAGCATTTTAGACACTGTTCAAGTTACTGTATATAATTTTTTTTTTCAGTATTTTTCCACACCGGAATCACAGACCCTGAGAGCCGACATTATTCGGTACATCGTCTGTGTCATCCATCCACCCAATGAAATTCTAAGCTCCGATGTCCTCCCTCGCTGGGCCCTCATTGGATGGTTTCTTACAACTTGCACGAATCCTGTTTGCGCTTCAACAGCTAAATTAGCACTTTTCTACGATTGGCTTGTTTTTGACCCAGCCCGGGACAATATTATGAACATCGGTAAGCAAGGAGGGTATTTTACTAAAAACTGATTCGTGTGTTATCAAATAATTTTTCTTTCAGAACCAGCTATTCTTTTAATGTATCACAGTCTGAAGACTTACCTCTGTATCACGGCGACGCTTTTAGACTACCTTATAAGAGTAAGATTTTAAGAATCTCAAAAAATGAAACCCGTTTTTGGCACATTTCCTTGGATTCCGAAATAATTGAAATTTTTTTTCCACAGCTGACCTACGAGTACCACCCCCCAAACGTCGAACATTTTAAAGCAGGGGTAGGAGCAGCCCTTAAAACTATCCTCGAGAAGAGGGTGCTACAAACACTTGGCGTTGTCCTGAATAATCCAAGACTTGAGCCTGATCTCCGGAAATCAGTGAAGGAGAATCTCATGGTCCTCCTGAAATCAAGTCCAGCAGCGCTGGAGAGTAACATTACAGAAAACGATACACAAGAAAACATCATGAACAACCTACAACCGAGTAATCAAGTAATGTCAAATAACGTCGTAAAGTTGGAGCCCGTCCTGCCGTTGAACAATCACGCAGTCCTAGTTCCCCCACCCACCGCCGTTGTCAACTCACCGACTCCACCGAGACCCACAAACTCAGTTTCGGGTTCCAAATCACCGTCAACGGGGACTCAGAAAGCTCCGCACTCGGCTCAGAAGAAAACCCCAAACTCGATTACTCCGAGACCCTCCAGTGGGGTTAGCCTGAAATCTATGAGTTCAAACTCTACACTCTCCAGTGATAGCGAGGAAGCAAGTGATGAAGACAACTTTGTTGTCGAAGATGAGGACGAAGAGAAATCTGCTGAGGCTGAAAAGAAACGAAAGGAATTTGAAGCCAGCAGGGAAAAAATTTTCGATAAAATTCGTCTACTCCCCACAAATGTCCGCATTCCTGTCGAAGCCCTCCTCACTGACAGTTGTGTCAAAGACGCCAATAGGTTCGTAAATTGTAAATATGTTCCGATAAGTTCAGATATTTGGTATCCTACATCTTATTCATAAAATGCAGGGCGGACTTGCTCGACGAGGCTTTGTCTGCACTTGTGGAGGAACCGTTGGATGCTATTCGGCGAGAGCATGTCTCCGAAGCACTTGTTATGCTCTTCAAGTCAGAGTTAACAAAACCAACTGTGGATGAGGAGACGAATTCCGTAATGTAAGATTTTTACTAGTAATTCTTGTTCAGTTTGCCGACTCGAACGGAACTCACATTGTAAACCATTTTTCTTCTCCTTCTAGTGAGGACTTGAAGATTTCCCCGGTTAGCGAGCTGGTCTCCCTAGTGATAGATCTCAAACCTACAGACAAGTCCCTCCGTATGAAGAACGTGATGCGCGTGTTGGCAGATATGATTGTTTTGCTACCAGTGGTTGCGTACAAGTTGCTAATTATCCTGTACCAAATGTGAGTTTTTAGTTCCACAATTTCATTGTGACTATTATAGTACAATTTATTTGTGATGAATTTTGTTTAAAATGTTAAAATTCTATGTGTAGGATGGAGAAGGATCCGAAAGACTGGGAGAATCGGTTCGGACAAAATAACTACGAGTCATTGTACAAAAATTTGGGTCAGCTCCGGGGTCTAAAGGTGCTAAACCGGTTGAAAAAGATAATACTTTACTAAACTAGTTTTTTAACCTGTAGATGGACGCTCTCCTGTTTCGAGACATGACAGTGTGCTGGGAACACGAGCCTCTTGCAGTTGCTTATGTTTGTCCCATTTTCTACATGTGGTAAATCCGCTGTTATAAAATCTCATGTCATCTGCTTACAAGCCTAACTTTGCAATTCTTTGTCCAGGTATATCGATGAAAGTGATATTGCTATTACGGGGGAACTTTTACACATCCTCGTTTCCACTCTCGACGCAACTCAACTTCAAGAAATCAGTTGGAGAATCATGCACGAAGAAGTCAGGTTTTTCGACAGTGATACGGTGGTTACCGCTCTTCGTAAGTATAAATGTCAATCTTGCTTGTTGACTTGTGACTTTCCAAATTCCACCTGACTATATTACTTTTTACGTTTCCAGTTCGCACGCTGGAGTGGGAGTCCTGGGAACAGCACTGTGTGTGGAGCTTAGTAGAATCCCAACTTAGTCCTGCGGCTCCTAGTTCATTGAAAGCGGAAGAGCTCATTCCTCTCATACCCCAACTAGACGCTAAGAAGAATGCAGAAGCTCTATCTGCGCTTCTTTTTCGCATCCGTGCTCAGTCACCGTAAGTAGAAATGGACACTCAAGTTGAGAAGAAGCTAATCAGGGATTAATTTTAGATCAACTACTGGACTCATGACCACTCTTCTCTCCCGGAGAGCCAACCCTAAGGAGCGTTTCGTCCAGTGTCTCCTATTGTATTGGGATGCAAATTCTCCATCCGAGCTCGCCGGGGCTCTGTCATCTGTACTTGTCCAGTAAGACTTTGAAATCCTTGTCTTGTTGTCCAGACGTATACCGTAGTAACTAACATTATGTTTCTTCCCATTCTCGCAGATCTTCTGGTGGAAGTCCTATAAAGCGGAAACGCGGTGGAACGGGCAGTCGAGGAAATGTGAGTCCTGCTCCAGTTCCATCACCCACTGCCGACAATGTCCTTGCTCATATTGAGAACCTTCGACTGCATGATCCGAAGAGTCAAGTTTTCAAGCAAGATGCCATGCTTGCTGCACTTCTCCAGGTGAGTGGATTTGACTGTCGTTTTGTAGCAGTGCATATAATCTGATAATGCATTTCTTAGGTATCCTGTTGGGTGACCGATACCCAAAAAACAAAGTACAAAGAACTTCTGGCGATCGGTATTGCTGCCATGTCAGAAGAGCCAGACAAGAAATCCGTCGGATCCAAACGATCCAAAAGTATTCCTTCAGGTGGAAAGGCTGGGAATGGTCGTGGGAACTCCTCATCACCGCTGTCCAGACTCCGAAGCCGGGGGAACACCAAGCCCGCCCCGAGTGTCTGTAATAACTCCGACTCGGAGAATAGCAGTGAAGAAGAATCCCCTCCCCCGAAGAAGGCGAAAAGGGCTAGGAAAGTTTATTTATCCGACAGCGACTAAAATGTGAAGGATCCAAAGCATCCTCCTTTATTTATTATTTTTTCTAATGACCTACGCTTATTAGTCACTGACTTTGAATAAATATTAAAAACAGAAACACAATACAGCCCAACAGTCTCCTAAAGTCTTTCTTCACACTCTATAGAGCGACCAGAATGATCTCCCAGAGTGTATAAGGAAGCAATCTGCAACAGCTCAACGTATAACAGGTGAGTTATGGTAACATTCACTGGTACTTTTATTATTCTTTGTTTACATTCACCTGGCATAGTTAAAGCCGATTCCAACAAGTGTCGTTCATTCCCAAATTAAGTTCTCATCGTCGTCTTCCTCTTCTTCCTCTGCAATTGCTTTCGTCAACCCAATTTCAATCATTCCATTCTGTTGAGCGAACAGGAACATAAGGCTCAATCCGATGGCTAGCGCAAGATATTTGCTGTATCTGGGAAATTGATTTTCTGTCTCCTGTTTAATACGGCCATCTGGTCCACAGTTGATTGCAGTGAACACTGCATCCCCTGATCCACCTTCAATTTCAATAAAATAACTTTAGAAATAAGAAGGAATTTTGACTCGAATTGTTAACCTTGAAACCCTCCATAGCGATGAAGGATACGTGCCACAAATCGTTCCAAGTTAGGTGAATGACGAATGATGACCTTCACCGGATTATATGGAAGTGGGACTTTGAGGAAGAATGCAAGGTACGAGAAGATTACGGAATCCAAACTGGTCGGTGTAATTTGTGTAGTAAAGTAATCCTTTGTCCCCAGAATCTCGCCTAACACGTTGACACAGATGTTGACGCTTTCGAGAATTCTGTGCTCTACTTGATCCGACTTGTAGTATTTCGTGTCGATATACTCCTGCGCCGGACGTCGTTTACGTCTGTCAGCGTACCAGAATTTGTAGAGCCACGGAATTCTTTTGGAATAACACGGACGCATCGTGGAGACATAGTTACTGTCGTATACCCAGCTGTGGAAAACATTAATGAAATATTAAATTTATGTTAACTTGGTGCGAGATTGATCTAAATCCAATAGACTTACCAAAAGTATTTTACAGCAGGTTCAAACGAAGCTATAACGAAATCCTTGTACGCCAGTGTTTCTCCGCATTGACTTATTGATAATCCAAATTCGCAGTTATAGTTCTAAATTATACAAAAACTTTTTAGATCCAGAACAGATGAAATGACTTGTGACCCTTTACCTTACTACCCAGGTAATTGCTAATTTCCAGAAGCGAGTACAGGACCTTAGAACCGTGTTGGAAATATGGAATTACACCACCCGGAGATTGACCTGGGTTTTCACATTCCAGTATCTTAACAGGAGCACCACATGCCTTGACAAATGTCTATTCAATCAAGAACAAAGGAATGTTAGATTATTCGATTAACCACATTTATCTCACCATTAATTTGAGTGACTCTGGATCAATGGAGGGCAGTCCCCATCCAGGGGCCCATACAAACAATTTCATGTCCACTTCCACGTCGGTCACAGCGGTGTTCCGTCCTGTAATTTCATGTCAAAGGTCACAAATAATGATTTGCTACCCTAATTGGAATAACAAAAACGAAACTCTTACCCAGCATTCTCATAAATCAATTGATGAAGCAAGTCCAAGATTAACCAAAGTGGATTAATCGTTTTACTTTTAGAAATACTAGATAAAAGTGACGAAATTACAAACAGGAGCCACATAGAGAAACACAGTTGGATTTCTGTGTCCGCTCACACACAGTGCGGCTGCGGCACCCGGCAAGGAACCGGTAAACAAGACTTTACCAACCTAAAATAATGCAAATAAGTTGGTGAAAAGTCAATGAATTTGTATTTGAAAATGCAATTAATCGTCAAATTGTCGATGAATATTATGCAGAGTGCGCTGCGCTTTTAGTTATTTGGGTTAATTATGCCAGGTACGCTGCGTTTTTAGTTATTTGGATTAATTATGCGAAGTACGCTGCGCTTTTAATTATTTTGAACTGTTATGCAGGGTACGCTGCGCTTCTATTATTTTGAACTATTATGCGCTTAATAATTATTTTGGGTTTGAAATGAGGTGCGGTGCGCTTTTAATTTATTTGGATTAACTATATAAGGTGCGGTGGGCTTCTAATTTATTTGGATTAACTATATAAGGTGCGGTGGGCTTCTAATTGATTTGGATTAACTATATAAGGTGCGGTGAGCTTCTAATTGATTTGGATTAACTATATAAGGTGCGCTGCGCTTCTAATTGTTCTGATTAATTATATGACGTCCGCTGCGCTTTTAAATATTTTGAGCTTAATGCGGGGTGCGCTGTGTTCTAAATTATTTTCGGTGCGGTGGTGCGGGATGAATCCACCTCCCCCGCCTCTGGTTTAAAAATTTCAAAAAGTTTGAGTTTTGATATCTGGCGCCAGCGGGAGGTTTTGTCCCACGTTCCCCAGTAGAAGTCACATCCAAAGACCAGTCAAATGAGCCCAGTTTTCATCTTCTCCAACATGACCTATGACCTCGAATGCCCTTTCAGAATTAACCCTTGCTCTCTTAATTTCAACTTTGAATTCACGAAATTATTTAATAAATCTCCTCCGTTATAACCAAAATACAGAGCCAGTAGCATTTTTGGGTAATCAGTTTCCTTTTGTTTTGTTAGAAGCGAAGCGAGAAGATGAACTGAATGTTTGGATAAGATTTTTGATTTTGTTCATGAAACGTTTATTATCTGTGTTGACCGCCCTTGACTTTTTGTATGATACTGTAAGAATTATCATGTGAGTGTAGCGGGTGAAGATTGAAGATAGGGAAGATGCGTGTCATGTTGTTCCATTGACATGGTAGATGATAAAGTGGTTGACCAGAGGTCATGTCAGTTCTGCTGACGTGTGCTTGTCTGTGATTGGTTGTCTGTGAAGCGCGGCAGGGAAGTGCGTGAGAAGAAAAACGAAGGAGGCTATTATGCTATGCTTTGGCAAGCCCATGCCCATTGCATCACTCTGGACTTGGTCTTGGAACAACCACACACACGTACCGTTTCCCTCTCAAATACACTAATTAACAAAAACAATTTAATTACAAAAATAAGGTTGGCCATGGACAAAAAAATTAAAAAAGAAAAGGAAATCACAACCCGGCGAGCATCACAGTAAGTTGCATATTCAATTCAATAGTCAATAATTAGGGTTTCAATTGGCATTATTGCTGCAACTAAATCATGCATGATTTAGATCCATTAGAGCATAACTCCCTAGGTCACCAAGACCCTGAAGGAACGTAGGCACTTGTCTTAACACCCTCGCTTAACCCTTGGCTTTGTTGGATTAGGTTGGGGTTCGATTTCTATGCTTGTGCTTACAATAGGACTTATGCATATTCGAAGCTTGCTGAAGTAAATTAATTGAGCATACGCGGCAGTTGTTATAATTATAAAGCAGTTTCTCATCCGAATAACACACTACCTTTCTCGTGTTCTTATAAACTAAGAGAAAGCAGACGCAGTTTGTAAGAAAGTGGGTGAAAGTTTCCATGTCTTTCACCGAAAGTAACCCACTTTGACTTTGACCCCTCCAATTGTTTTTGTACACCCAGTGGTATTTTTATACCTAACTAATCAATATGACAGTGATCATAATAAAAGATGAGCTACACAAATTCGCAGTTTGTAATAAAATAATTTAATTGTGGTTTAATTATATTTTACAGGGGCGACTCATCTGGAACAACGGCGAAGAAGGTATCGCTGAAGGACTGGAATAAGGAGCGTCATACGCAGCAAAAGCTGACTAGGCGAGTCAGCCTTGAAGGAAGCCAACGGGAGCGCCGAGTGTCTGTTTCACGCAATCCAATGCGGGATCCAAACGTCGTGGGCTACGTAAGTGTCCATTCGTATTCTTAGGTTAATTAAGGTGATCTGATAGTCGGATTCCACTTAACAAACGAGAATTTTAATGTTTCTTGGTATATAAAACTCTACTTCTCACTCTATAGCTTGAAGCTACTATATTTTTATTACTGGACCATTTGCATAACTCGGTTTCTGTACTCATTCCTTCACTTTTGTTTTCAGATCAAGCGATCCGGTCACCGACACGAGCATCAGCGTGTGCGCGCGGAGAATTACGAAAATTTTGTGAATAATGGCGCACAAACGGACGAGGGTTCGGGGGAATACCCTGAATGGGCCAGTGACGACTCGTACTGGTCAAATTGAATTCGGGACAATATCTCAAACAGATTTTCAACAATATTCTTCACACCTCAGAAGAATTACAAAATAAATTTTTAAGTAAACATATACTTTATACGCTTAACATGTAATACTCATCCCGATTTATAAGAATTTAAGTTCACCTTAAATTAAAGGATAAACCAAAGTGTTATTTTGTATTTAGCCATTTGGATTCTAAATAGTAACATATAAGTCTGTCTATAGTCTTTACCAAAAACAATTTTTGTAAAACAGCACAACTGATGGATAATACAAAAGGAAATGTTCTTGAGGAATACTTGTCATCCGCTTATCCATATTTTCTGCTGATACTGGAATATCCTTATCCAGTCAATTACTAATTTAGGACTTGTCCACTGTTTTGCTTCTTCAGGAGAGAATGGGGTCTGATTGAAAAAGGTCCCACCAACTGCCATGTTGATAATTAAATTCATTTTTTGAGTAAAAGGACCCTGCTCACAGGGAACTCCAGTCGATGACACCCACGTTTTGCGGTCCAGTGACACTGAGAAGTACTTGACATCGTCAATATACCATGCCAATGTTTCTTCTGTCCATAGGACACCGAAGTTGTGGAATTCTTTGCTAAAGTTAATCCCTGTGTTATTCGCTGTCCCATGACGGGTCAAGTTTGGGAAGTTGTAACCATAGTGAGCAGTGAAAACGATCCTGGAAATGTAATCCCCTTTTGCCTCCATGATGTCTACCTCCTGGTAGCATTTGTCTTTCCGCGTTAGGAGCCAAAGGGCGGGCCACAAATGCTTCCCGTCAGGTAGCCGAGCCCTTATGACGAAGTAGCCGTGAAGGTATCCGTCCCCGAGTTGCTTGAACCGTCCAGAAGTAAACTCCTTGTCTTCAACTTTCTGAACTTTGGCAGTAATTGTTGCACTCCCATTTTTCACTTGGATGTTGTTTTCACCTGCCACGTAGCATTGTAAGTTCCCCGCTCCGAAGGCTAGCAACATGATCATTTTTTTGTATTTGAAATCATAAAAATATGAAATTCCGTCATACCTTTGCTACAACCTTCTTGATATTCCCATTTTCTTGTGTCTAAGGAATTTCCAGAAAATTCATCATGGAACACAAGATGCCAGCTTTTATATTCAAAGTTTTGTGTTTTAAGCTGCGCGACAGAGAGAAATGCCAGAATGATCAAACTTCTGACAAACATTTCTGTTCACGTTACGTCACGTTAAGACTTCAAACGAAACTGACTTAAGCTGGAAGGAACTGTGAAGAGCATCCAGTAAATTGCCAGTTTGTATGCAAAATACACTATTCACATGTCAATCAATCGATTAAGAAGGACGAACTAAGTATTAGCAAGAATGCTTCTCCTTGAGAAGTGTAGGCGCAGCGATGGGATTATTCATGACCTATATATAATGTTCATGACACTTGTATTTGGCTAAGTGTTCCTCATCCGAGAAATCATATGCAGCCAATAAAACTTTAAATCTATTTCAAGGTCGTTCTGTAATTACAGTTGAAGCAATTTGTGTAAACATCCATATTTATTAGAAGCCTTTCGTCCAGAATCGTTGGGCTGGATGAGTGAACCAATATCTATAAATGAGCTCATAGGTTTATGAATATTTTGACAAGGAAAACCCAAGTACGATCGTATCGTGTGTGCGTTGTAATAGCATCTCCTAAAACTTTTATTAAATGATTCTTCTTTACGAGCATGCAATTACTCGTGAAACGTAGTCCACTTCCAGTCCTTTTAAATCCTTGAGACGTGGTGGTGATGGTCCTTCTGGAAATATGTCCTTATACGCAGCCATAGAGAGAAGCTGAAGTTGATTGGTTGCGTAAACAACCGCGCTTGGAAACAAGTCGTTACGCTGCTCAGGTTGTCCAATTGACAATCCGCTGTCACTGAAAACTATTTGGGCTACATATTTTCGAGTATAACTCTAGGTATCAATGTTCGTACATGTAGTCGCTTGTTCCTGTCATATGAAGGAAACAGTAAAAATTTCCCCTGGGGTTGTTGACCTTTTGCTTCAATCATATCAAGTCCGTGAAAACAAGATTTAGATTTACTTTTTAACCACAGAGTCCACGAGAGACGGCGGAAGCATGAATAGCTTTACCATGGCTGATATTTATTCCAGAGTTGTGCATACGTCAGGAAGTGACATTTTCGTTTTTGTAATTTCCTATTTTGCAGGACACTGGGCATTTGGTCATTGTTCGTTCCTGAAATGGCTTCCTGTTCCACATTCGAACAGCGTAAATCAATATCTCTTAAATTATTTATGCTGAATATAGTCAAAGGATTGATCGTTTGACTCGTTTGTGACCTGTTTGTCTCACTTCTTGGTGTCTGGTTTCGTCCTACTGAAACTATCTGATGATCATGTAATTGATCCGATACCCAGCAACCCTTCCTTAGTTGCATGACGCTTGAATTATAATCTGAAGCCGACGCCGGAATAGTCAATAAAGAAATATAAATTGGAAACGCCAGAATTCCCGAAGGATTCCTGAAGTAAGGAAAGTGACTTTGAACCAATGGGTTTGTCGGCACTCTTTATCCCAGTTACAATTTAATCAAGGAAGGGTTGAAGCTACGCACCCGCATGAATCCAAAAAGATTACATGACCTAATGAGAAGGCCAACGACCCGTTTGTGATTGAGTATGAGATGCGAGTTTGTGCGTGCTGTGGTCTTTGGGATTCAACTATTGTCAATAAATTGTCATCATGCGTGTGCCTTTTTGGCATTTATGTGTAATCTGACAATTGTGTGAAGCACAAAGCCCAGCGTCTGTTCCTCCATATCTCTGGAAGAATGGACTAATTGTTGTGTCAAAGCTGTAATTGCACAGTTTTTTTTTGCAATCCAAGACTAAATTCAACTCTCTAACCAAGCGTTGTTGTTTACTCTCTTCACAATGATAGAAAACTGTAGAGTTCTATTAAGAAGGAAATTGTTTTTAGAAGAGCAAATATATAAAGTATTATGTGTAAATATTTGACAAGCCCATCAAATCCTGTTTTTCTCAACATATGGAAGAAGTTAAAGAGGAATTTGAGAAAGTGAAAAGGAAACTCAGGTAGGGGAAGAGGGAGAGAAAGTTCCCGGGGAAAGTTGCCGTTGACATGAGGCTCTGCGGGAGTTTCGTAGAAGGCGGGTAGTCGTCAGGAATGACTTGGAGAGAGCACTTGTCTCTAGCTCAGACTTGCCAGGAATACGAAACAAGACAAGAAGGGAGCACCGTGGATCACCAGTGCCACACCGTGCATAAAGTGTCCGCCGCCTGTCCCTGACTTCTGAAAAGAAGTGCTCTGGGAAATGATGGATTACTCCCACATGTCACCAGGACTTCTGCAAGACAATGAAGTTTGAGGTCACCCAGAACTTCAACGCGACGCCAAAACAAAAGGAGCCATCCAGCTTAAAATCATCTTAACTTAATCTTGTCATCGCCATACGCATCTTCACCACAAAGGCATTAAATCCAACTGTCATCCAGATCCAGGGCTAGTCAACGGTCATGTAACAAACATTCTTGAAAAAAAAAATTGCGTTTCCGGTCCAGCCGCTAAGCTCTTTTCGGTAATTCCAGGTAAGTTTCATCAGTCAAATGAATGAATTAATCAATATTTCAGACTGAGATGAGATATAACAATTCAAGGAGTTTTGAGTTCTGAGCTTCGGAGTTTGATATTTGCATGTGTAATTGGAATCACAGCTTTTGTTTGATGTAAATAATATACGAACGTATTGCAAAATGTCTCTATTTTGTTTCTTCAATGGAATAGACTTGAGTAGCAAGTTTGTACACGGAACTAAGGGCACCCTTACACTCTCTTCCTTCCGCATGAAATAAAACTTTATAAGAATATTAAATTCAAAACTTTCAAACAATAACGAGCTACACAGCAGTCTGGGACTCATTTCGTATACAAATTATTTAGCCAAAGTCAATCTTTCTTATTCTTCCAAAGTCACCCAGGTTTAAAGCCCCGGGAAGTAAGGGAAGGCACCGAATTCATCCACTTTCTCCGCAAACTAAACTTTCCCTCATCCGAATCACCACCCCATTCCAGGCTCTTCAGTTCTGATCGACAGCATGGAAAATGAAGCGGATTATGCATTATACTTCTAAGCATCCGAATGTAACACAGACCTTAGCTCATCTAACACGTGCCGACTGCTCATGCCAGCAATTGAGGCGTAATTAATTTCCAGCAAAGCCACTCGTAGATTTTACTAATAGCATTTGTTTATTAAATTTGATCAACGATGTAAGGCCAATCAAACCTAAACCTAAAGCCGTGTTCCATGGGTTTTCATCACCGTTGATTAAAGACGTAAACTTATTAAAGAGGAAAGGAAGGAAAAGGGAGACATGGGGAATTAAAAATTAAAAAATAAAGGACCGAGATTTTCCATTTACTTTTCAACGAAGATTTTGTTTACTCCTTTTATAATAGACTTAACCTTTCTTTTCCTCATTTCAAAAGTCTACCAGTAATTGTTAATTATAAAATTGCCTTTTATATCCTCCAGCAGTTTTCCATTGTTGAAGAGGACAAGTGCAAAGAGGGGAGGGTAATTGGATGTTTCAAAAGAAAATTGATTTTAACCTTTTTTTTCTTTGGTGATAAAATATGTTGTAAATTACTTAAACAATTTGAGCACAACTTTTGGAAGCATTACGTCAAATACTTTCTCCCTTTGACGCGCGGTTCTGCCTTCATTTTCCTCTAAACTTTTCTAAACTTCTAGTTACTTTTATAATTATATTTGCAAGTTTCAATGCCTAAATCCACCGTCCTTGTCTACTAAATGTGCTCTTTTGTATCGCATTTTGCAGCATGTGTGTGGGGAATTTGAGCGTGCTCGAATCAAGATGCATGTCGTCCTTGTCCTTTTTACTAAACCTTTTTAATTATTCTAGACGCTAGACCTAACTGCAACTAAGGAATCATTCAAGAATATAAGAATAAGCTCTCCAGCCCAGCATGATGTCTGAGTTTGTGAAAGGATTTACTTTCATTCTCATTTATCCCAGTTGAGCAAACGGAAAAAGTTATAAGAAAGCGAGTGTATTCTAGAGCCCAATCGTTTAAAGAAATGGAAGTAATTTGTCCTCCTTCCTCGTTTCAAAGGGTCAGTTGTGCTTGCTACTTTTGCAGAAAATGGACTTGGGAAACTTAAGGAAGTGGACTTACGGTTTACGCTTAGTTACGACTCTCTAACACGCAATAGGATCCTAACAACCTAACATAATTTGTGCCCTGAAAAGGGAGACGGGTGTGTACTAAATGGGATACTGGAGAAAGTGGACTTTGCGGGAAGTTCAGCAGGGGCATTAATCCAATACAATTCACTGCTACTCTTCCAGATAGGTTGATAGCTTTCTCTAAACATGCGCCACGACTGTCACTAATCACAAGTGCCGTCGACTTTCTACGGTTCCACAAGCACCGTTGATTAGAACATTGTAAGATCCCACATGAAAATGAGTTTAATCCCCACCTCTCAGAACTTTAGGATCTTAGTCGCTCTAATCCATTTTTCTTAAATGTCGCCAGTAAGTATCCATAGTGGAGCTAGGCTTCTTTTAATCTCCTTGAATTCAAACAGACAGAGTTAGAGTTTCTCTACGACATGAACTTTAGACAGTTAAACCAAACCACTTAAATCCTTCGAGCTACTGAGTAGAGTCCCTGGTTTTTACGTAGGAATGATGGTACTTGTTCCATGCCTCTTAGCTCACTCACTTCTGCAGAATGGATACCCTTTAGGATTAGGTTTGTGCGGACTTTGGCTGTAGCAAAGGCGCAATATGCGACTTTGGATGTAATCAGAGATTTCCAGGTTGTACCCTTTCAATTAAAAATTTTGCTTTCCAGAGTGGTTGGTGGCGGTCCAAAACCAAAAGGCAAATGAAAGGCCACCCGCTTTTACGTAATCACTCGGATACTCTCTTGGTGCCCATTATGTCCCTGGAATTCTATGCTGCTGTTGAATGGAATGAATGGCGTCCTTTGTATAAACAGAGTAAAGCTCGGATTGGGTGAAAGTGAAAAGTAAAAATGGGTTTCCCCTAATTCAGGCGAAACAGGACAATTAAATAATGTGTGTGGGAGTCGTTGTGTTAATGAAACTGTCTCCACTTCTCCTTTCCACGATGCACTTTCCCCCTGGTCCCATGTAACTCCCGTGAAGAGAAGATTTCGGATTTCCCTAGATTTAAGTCCATTTGGAGAGCAAAAAGTAATTTACCCCCAAAAGAGCAATTAATTAAGCCCGAAATTGGAGACGCACATATTGGACCAAAGGGAGAAAGCAAATAGGGAAAGAGATTCAACGAAACTCTTCATTCCGTCTATACACTCCACTTGAGACATTTTGTGCGAAATCCGAGAAACGTGATCTATCCATTATTATTTCACTCCTTCAACAAAAGTTAGGCAGAAAAAGTGAAGTGGTCCTGTCCTTAAAGTGGGGAAAGTTCCCTAGCTCCTTTTCTCATTTTGACTCATCCTGCTGCTCTTCACATTTAACGTTTAATTATTGGAAAGAGGAAATGGCTGCTGACTTGCTTTCTCATTTGTCATCGTTTACACAAGGAATCAAATCAGCCCTTCCATAGCTTCGTCTCTTTTGTGTAAAATACGAGGAAACAAGTTACTCAAGCTTTATACTTGAAACGTTGAACAAATCCTTGTAGTACCCTTCCTCCTTCAACCATTTCCTCAAATAGAGTTTAAGCCATAGAGAATATTGAATATTGCTTGGAGATAGAAGCCGACATTATTCTCACTCTGGTCACAATGGAAGAATTGGCCTGTCACTTACAGTGCATTGTTTCTTCCGCTTCTGTGCTAAACAAAAACCTAAATTTAATTACGTCCAGTTCTATTTTTTCATGTTCATCCCCAAGTCCAGTTGCATTAGGGGCTGAGTCTCACCAACACATAAATTCGAGGTGTGACAGTTCATTTCTCTCTGAAAGTTTTCTCATACGGAATGGTATAGGCTTGATAAAAAAAACATTCTTTTGCGAGTACTTTCTCCATTTGTGCATTATCGCTTTGTGCTGTAGTCAATAATAAACTTCTATTCAGCCGCACTTCCATTTTATCAAAAAGTATTCAAACAGAAAACTATGTCCGTTGTGTCTTAAATCAAATGCAAATTTGATTTAAAAAGTTAGTGAACGTGTAAAATCGAGCAACAACTTTATAGAAAACCACGTACAGAGAGTTAGGAAAATGGAATATAAAAAAATAATTGAGTCGAACTCAAAGTAAGAACGAACTTGTAACAGACAATGAAAAGTACACATAAATCCCACGTGGTTAAAAATTCTAAGCGAAGGAGTAGACTACGAGGGGAAAAAAGATTTATAACAATCGAAATGTTTTAAAAGAACTTCAGAGTTGGATGTAGTTGCACAACACCAAAAGCAAATTCTTGCTAACGTCAAAGTATTCACAAAAGTTCATAATTTATTGGAAGCAAATTGAGGTGTTACAAACGATTCGAAGGGATAATGAAGAAGGTATGAACTTGCAGATAACGAATTGCTGAAGCATCTGATTCTTTCAAAACAATTTAAAGTGGCCACTGAAAATACAGGCTCATTCCAAAGTAAAAGACCCGAGGGTGTCTGGATTTAGTTTTAAAAGTAAACAAAGGCGTCATTTCAAACAGACGGATGAGCACACAGGGCCCATGACCCTTACACTGCTGACGTCCGCGGTTAATAACTAGTTTACATCCTCCCCACACGTGATTCGAATACAATCCTTTCAATTTTACTATTTTAAGCAAAGTATGGGAAACTGAAGAAGAAAGATTTGATCATGAGAGCGTGGCAGCGTACGACTAGTAATGGAGAAAATCCTTTGAATCCGTTTTATTAGAGGCAAGGATTTGTGAGTGAAGCGACTCAATGGCGGCAGGTGAAAGTGGTGTACCGAAAAAGTGAAAGTCATCAATTTCCCTTAGCTTTCGTAATAAAGGGAAGCGCGGAGAGTTAAAAACTTGACAGATGGATGCGTGGTTGGTTGCTTCAGACGCCTTTGGCACACACCTACAAGGTCTCCAACCGTCTCGCTAGATTCAGTCTGGCCTAGAGTTTTGAATCTAAAATCCATACTCTATGGGATGCTGCTGCTTAATTTGGAGAGGATGGGAGAAGGGAAAAGTTAAACATTTAAACGGATTTGGTCTCTCGCCTAACAAGGTAACATTAAAACTTTCAGAGAAAGGAAAGGAAGCAAAATCCAGACCTTTGCTCTCTAAGTTTCCCCTACACAAAGGCGGAAGGAGTGAAAGTTTATAATATCAAAGAAAGAAGCGGAAGGGCATACCCGACGATTCATCCTCCTTACTTGTTCCAGTTCATATCAAAAACTAACTTCCTTCTCTCTGAAATTAAGGCAAAAGCAATACCATTTAGTTAATTACAAACAGTAGGAACCAACTCTGCTGTCAAAGTTAGTTTCAAAACCCACCTTTGCCATTTTGTTCTCTTTCTTTGAAAGCCCACAAATCCCGGACGACGGTGATAATAAAGTGATCAATTAGATTATCCACTCCACTCCACTATCTATCTGTGTCCATGGTCAAGCACATTTTTGCAGATCTAAGCAAATGACAAAACGGACATGAAATGAACTATGACCACTTTGCTCGTTTCTCTTGGAAAGTGGCCAAGAGACCACAAGGAATAGGGCTGTAGACGATAAGGAAGTAAAGTGTGAAAGTAAGGGAAAAGATTTGGTGAAGATGGGCTTCACTTTGAGGACGTGAGGAGAAAGAACAATAATTTTAACCCTCCATTTCAACGACGAACTGAGCCAAACATGGACGAAAGAGGACTTGAGGTAAACTCCTCTCCCACGGACTTCAACTTACAACTTTCTCCAGGCGGTAAAGAAAAGGGACAAAAGTCGAGTTCTGGATCGTCATAAGTATAGTCGAATGTCCATCATTTTCACACCGTCCTGTTCAGCCGTTGTTTCCCTCGAAAGAACAAGTGGGTCATTTGGGATCTCTGGCATCACTTTCATCAAGGGACGTCCCTCTTGTCCAAATCCATTCACTGACCAAAATTAAGCTCCCTCCCTCACACCAAATCATTTTAGCAGGGAAAGGGAAGGGGAAGAGAGCCATATAAAATACCATTCAATTCAATTTCTTACTTTTACAACAAACTAAATCTCACCCACCACCTCAACTTTCACTTTTCTTTCCGTCAGCTTTTGGATTCGTCTCAAAGAGACGTCGACCCCCTGCCGCTTTGTAGAAATTCCCTTTTATGTTCGTTCAACAAAGAAATTGAAATCGCATGACCAGGAGGAACACCTTAACGAAAAAAAATTGAATGTTACCTTTTACACACAACCTCTGGTCCAAAATCACAATTTATGACTCTCTAACGTGCAATGTGCCGAGGAGCGTAAGTGGGTCTTGATTTGTGTGTGACGTTTTTTTAAAAAATAAAGTATGTATTTGTCTTGTTTTATTACTTACATGGGAGAGTAATTTTTTTCTTAGTGATGACAAGATTGTATTGTTTTAGACAGAAAATGACACGGAAGAGTATGAAAGAGTATCACCGATGGGACTATGAAGATGATTGCGAGGAGACCGAAATGGGCGTGAACGATGAGGAAATGAATTTGGATGACAATGACGACATGATCATGTCAACGAACAGCATGACGACCTTTGTGCAGCCCTCATCTAATTCCACGACAAGCGTCTTTGAAGGCCTGGCTCACCACCACCACCACCACTCCTTTCTCCGCCAATCTGCGTCGCCAAGGTCCTTCCGAGAGAAAGTAAGAGAAAAGTTGCTGGATGGAGACAGATGAGGAGGCTTTGTTAAAAACCTCAAATGATCTGGTTCAGGCTCTTCAGTTCTACACGCTTAAACTTCTGAGGTTGGAGGACTGGAATTCCAAACCCTTCTTCCTTTTCCCCATTCCTTGTCTCATTTTATCTAGATTCTAGGGAGATTAGATCCGATTATGGTTACACTATACACTCGGGTCTTTCCTTTCGGTTTCTTCTCTCTTCCCTGGATTTATTTTCTTTGATGCGTTTCAAATGAGGAGGAAAGGAAAATTTTGAAAAAGACCAGCCGAATTTGTTATTAGAAAATGCCCTTTCCATTTCTCCTCCTCGGCTCTTTTTTTTTCATTTCCTCCTTTGTATGCCCGCCAGGTTGATTAGAAGACTTTTTCCAATTCTATGTCACCGGATTGTACGTGTGTATTATAGGTCCATATGCTCTGCGTCATCCTCGGCTTCTTTCTGCTTGGATTCATATTGGGAACAATGGTGAACCTGTCAAAGAGCAGGGCTTCGTTCCCACCTCACCACCAGTCCCCTGAAATGACACGGCCCGATGCCCATGGACTCAGCCCTACTCCACAGATGATCCTGGCCGGAGTCAATAACAACAATAATTCCATCTTCACAAAACTCCTGTCTCAAGTGACAGCCGAGAATATCAGGCACAATCTCAGGTGAGGCTTTGGGGGCCTTCTCCGGAGAAAGTGAAAGGACAGAGACCCGATCTTGGGCAGTGTACTTCCAATAAACAATTTTGATTTACGTCTCGATCCATTTCAGTTCCTTTCCTGAGAAGAAACAATGAAGCGTTAACTGGAAGAGTTATAAGCCCAGAGACTATAGAAAATAAAGCTTCTTCGCTTGGGGACGTCTAGATAAGGAAAAGGATTTCACCAACAACGGACCCAATTTCCGCTCCTTTTTCTCTGTTTCTTTATGTTGTCTCTATTCGAAAAAGGAAGAAGGAACCAGACAGAGAGAGTAAATATTGAATTGGTTACGAAAGCTGTTCGAATTGTAAAGGTTTTCCATGTCGTCACTGCTTGATCGTTTGTTGCTCACAGAGCAGATACGGGACGGCGATAGAAACCAGTGGTGAGAGATTACGGATCAATACCAGTGCGGGCAGAATGGGAAAAACCAAAGTTGAAAGGATTGAAAATGATGACTGATGAGGTGGATGGACACCGTCGGGGAAAAGCAACACACACGCCAGTCCCTTTGTTTTCATTTCTCGCTTTCTTACTTTCATTCGGAATCAGGAAACCTGCCGCGTGTTGAAATCCCACCCTCCGGATAAGCTTTTACGCCTTTACCCAAATAAGTCATTCTAAAATCATACGAGAAGGAATGAAAAGCTTTGAAGCAGGGATGAGCGAGTCAGTCAGCGGTGGCTGGTGCCTTATCTCTTCCTGCTTCTGTCCTTTCACTTTCACCTTCATCACGGGAGAAAGTGACACTATTCACGCACTCACTTTCCTAAACTCTCTTTTCTTCATTTTGACAGGCGGATGAGTCAAGAGGCACACGGATCAGGGACTCAGGAAGGAAGGTCCATGGCCATGGCGATTCGTGACTTATGGTAAATTGAGCAGTCCACGTCACGTGCCTCTAATGAAATGCCTAGACACTCTACACGTGAATTACATTAAGCCATTGACTGATAGTTCTTTTTCCAGGAGGACATATGGACTTTCCGTTCGATATGAACAACATAAAACAAGCATCACCAAGTAAGTTCCGAATTTAACGGCAGTGCTTGGGAACTAAGCCATTTGCCTATGGAGTTAATGTGCTTCCTCTTGGAACT
Organism: Pseudachorutes palmiensis; assembly: GCA_009869845.1. NCBI lineage: Eukaryota > Metazoa > Arthropoda > Collembola > Poduromorpha > Neanuridae > Pseudachorutes > Pseudachorutes palmiensis. The sequence goes on along the minus strand of VNWY01000015.1, from coordinate 129,766 downwards.
TTAATTTCCAACACCATGCTTGCCAGCAGCAATTTTTCCTGTTTTGGCCTAGTTATGAGCCTGTATTTTGGCCACTCTAAGTACTTTTCCCCTTCATTTCCCAGGCTCGTGGCTACTGCTTTATGGACTGGTGAGTAGATTGTGTATGCATATATTGGAATTGTATTTTAGGGTATTTTGGGAGGAGTCCGTTGGGTGTGTTTGTGTATTAAATTGTTCATCTCTCATGCGTCGTATGGGCATTAGATAAGACTAATATTCTCCTATTTTTAGTGTTTCATCATCACATAATGCTTCTGCATGGCATAATGGGTGAAAGTAGGAGAAAGTCTTTTGTGAATTTGAGAAGGGCCATGTGGGAGTGGGGATTCAGCGAGTCAAGTGTTCCTAAAGAGCCTTTGCTCAATTTCACTCGGGAGATATGAGACTTTCTTTCTAATGAGTTCATGTCAATTAGAGCCTCTTTAGAGGAATCTCTTCACTTTACTTTCTATTTTCAGAAAACTATAGTCCCAGTATAACAATTTTTACATTTCCTAGTCACGTACTCTACCCGAATGTAAGGATCTTAACTTGTTTCCGCTGAGGTATCAATTCAGCGCTACTGAATCCCCAACTACTTCAGAATCCTCCGCCTCCTTTCACTAGACTCTTTACTCAAATAATTCTCAGGCCATAGCTCGGCTTCAGAGTCATGTAAATGTCACCAGGAATTGGAGTGGAAATTCGATGGAAAAATTCCCCTTCCCCAGTAGAAATCCACCAAAGAATCTCAACTTTTATGCCATGTATGTCTGTCTCTATTCAGAAATACAATGGATTTAATTTATTTCAAATTTTAAGCATGGCGAGGCCGCTTGGTGAAATTGATTTTTTGTGTGCACTACAGCAGACGTCCTTAAGCATTACGTGACAAATTTTTATTTTGAAAGGGAAAGGCGCAATTCCTTCTTCATGTCGTTACTCTTATAATGTTTATAGCAATCTGATGGAAATAGGGATTGTCATTTTAGAGGGAGAGTAAATTGAAGATCAAAAGGACAATTTATTTATTGAATCCTTAAAAACTTTTTGTGACTTGGAATCCAATTTGAGGAGGTTTTTTAAGAATTTAATGAGGGAGGAGGACGGAGGAAGGAACAATGATCATGCGAGTTACTTCTTAAGGAGAAGAAGGGACTTTGGATTCATGATCAAAGGCAATAAAGCGAATGAATTGCCAAGTCAATGAGGTTCATTCTCTATTGAACTTTTTCAGAATCCAATCTCTCATCCTTTTCTTTTCCTTTTCCAAATTTTCTCTGCTTTCATTTATTGACAGAGACAGCTTCCGAAGCTTCTGATTCTTTCAGCTTACCGGCAACACAAGTTCTCCATTCACATTTCCCAAGGATATTGCCTAGAGACCTTTGAGACTCGAGGAAACACTGCCCTCTTTCCTCATGCAAGAATCTGTTTGGCTTTTCAGGACCGGGAGCTTTAACTTCTTGGAAGTATACGATGTGAATGGATCTTCGAGCTGGAGGACATCCCTCATTGGGGATGACGTCAATCTCCCCAATCCTCGTCCATTAATTGCATTCTCACCTCCTGCGAATCTTAATGGTATGCTAATGAGATACTTCTTAGAAATGTTTCTATAGCGGCGGGGCTTTCTCCAACCCAAAACTAGGCACAAGGAAAGGGGATTTTAAGGGGAAAGAAAACTCAAAACAAATGCCATTTGAAAAGCGCTGAGATTTACATATTGATGATAATGACTATAGTGGAGTCATTCTTTCCTTTTTGCCTCTGGATAATGGGGATAATGATCAAAGTCAAGAAAAATTTTGTGAATAAAAGAGAAAGTGTGACAAAGGATTTTGGGACTAAGCGGAGTGGTGATGATAGGGACACAAGGACGCTATCACTATACTGAAAGTCGTTATTAGACGCCGTTCCATTTTCTACCTTCCTTTTCTTCCTTATCTTTACTCGCTAAAGTTATTGTCGGGGCAAGGACTGGCACGGCGTTGAAGGTTTCTTAAAATATCGGCTTTCCATTACTTTCTAAACCAACTTTAAACAGAGCGCCTAAAAGAATGAATCCATGTCTTGTGTGATGACTCTACAGGGACACTTATTTATGGGCACTATGGAACTGTCCAGGACTTCCACTTCCTGGAGAAACAAGGCCTTTCTCTGGAGGGCTCTGTCATTCTACTCAGATTTGGGCCAACACACCTCTCACAAATTGTAAGTAAACCAAAACTCTCTTCGCCATTCCATGCTTTCGATCCAAAAACAAACACGAGTTTCTTCGTTCCAAACCTTTCGTTCCAACAACACTTAGAAAAGGAAGGGGAGTGGGTGCATTGTGAATTCGTAAAAATGCAATGGGCAGTTCCCTATGTTCCTTTGATATGTCGTGAGGTTGCAGGGATGGAAGGAATGGGAAAGAGGGAAAGGCGGTGCGCGGCGGCGGTGAAAGCAAAGTGACGTGAACCTTGTCGCGTGTAACATTTCAAGGATCGTTAATAGCTTGTAGTGGTGTATTAGCATACCATAAAAGATTTCTTTGTGAAAGGAACGGCATTTGCCATTACACTATATGGAATTGGAAAAGGTTTTCCGATGGTTGGAGTTCCTGCCTGTAGACCTTTAGCGTTGAAATTGTTGTTGATGCGAATTTGTGGAAAGCACGCCTGTGACTCTTCCTTCATGTGGGTCTCTGTTCCACAGGAAAATTTTAATAACGTGAATGGTAGTAAATTTGAGCCATAATCATATCCAAGCGTATATCAATAGCCTGTCATATAAGTTGTGCATTAAATTGCGTTTTCACTCTTGGCTTTGCTAGTTCGTCGATGATGATTTTCCCCCTTTAGGTCCTTGTCTCGGCTCCAGCTCAGCCTGTGTGCGTTACTTTCTCCCCCAAAGTGTTTTCGTATGCAAAGGATTTGGAGAGAAAGTTGAAAAGCTCTGAGCAACATAAAGTGCATATGAATTTTGAATATTTTATTATGCCACTTTCAGATAACACGTTCTTTAATAACTAAACTATACCACCACCATCACCAACAACGCCGTCCTTCCATCATCTCACAACACACTTAACTTCTTTTTCATCCAACTTTTTTCTTTTATCCTGATATATAAAATACTAGGTATTGGCGGCATTGAGCTTCGGAGTTGGCGGACTCGTCTTTTATCCAGATCCAGCGGATTTCGGTCCAGACTTACCCGGGAACGCTGTGCGACGGGACTCACTCCTCAGTTTAGCCCAATTCCATGATCACCAGGTAACAAAGGCTCATGCACTACTGCCGACTCCAGTCAGCCCCTGTGACCTGAATTTATTTTCATGGGGAATGAGACAATGGCAAATCCAAATAAGAAAATTTATAAACTTTTTGCTGTGGACCGTTGAAAAGGGATGATGTGTAACGAAGTGTAAAATTAGTGTATGTTTTCTTCCCGATAAAGTACTATATGTATTATTACGACACATGTAATCTCCTGCTCTTTGATTTGGCTCGTATAGCACACAACAATTTTTTTTATTTTGGATTTCGTTTATTTTCCTTCGTCTATGTCTTTGTCTTATTTGTCTTCTTTCCTCGTTGTGTCTTTGTGTGCTTTGGTGAAAGCAACAACGACGACGGAAAAGACAACGACTCAACGACGACTAAAGTAGCATCCACGTCTTTTATCTTTGAAACAAATCCTTCTTCTATTCCCTTGTGTTTTACAATATTATTATTACAAATAGCTCCACACACAAAGAGCTTTCTCCAGTGCCAGTTCCATTCTCAGGGAATGATGGGCTTGGAAATATACACGTACGAAACGAAACAAAAAATGAACAGGCGGGATTCAAAGTCAATTTTTCTTCGGGATCTGGGTTTGAGCTCAATCACTTTGCTCAGTGTGTCTTCAGCTAGCTCAGTTGTGTAGAAAATACAAAGGTGGAGACGACAAAGAAGTTATTTTAGGAATTCATGAACTGTGGCAACTTCCATCCTCTAATCAATTGATTGTTTTCTCCTACAGAGACATCGGGAGAAAGTTCTCCTTCCAGCACATACAATAAGCGCAAACGATGCCAGAAGTCTACTTCGGTAAGTGATTCGGAGTTGTCATGTGTATTTCCTTTTTATGAGAAGGGCTTTACTACAACATGTGTGCCACTGTTTGAAGGATGTTGAGATCCAAGGGTAGTGGCATCGGAAACAGCCCTTGGTCAGGAGGCCTCATACCCGACGGTTATCCCATTGGGGGTTCCCTAAGAGTCCGGCTTCGTATTTTTAATGAAGCCAAAGTGAGCACGATTTACAACGTGGTAGCAGCCATTCCGGGTGCTTGGGAGTCTGACAGGTGAGAAAAATATCCAAGTGTGAATAGCTTTACCCCATTCTTTAGACCCTAAGAAGGGCAATGTGCGTGAGGTTGGAGAAAGAAACTTTCCCCACACTACTGGTGAAACAATGATGTTAAAAGGCATGAGTTCCTCGGTGTTTTCCAAAATGCAGAATGTGTTTTTATGTTTATTTCTGATGGTGATGAGGAGCATTGGGTCCTTGTGTACATGTGGTTTCATATTGAGGATTTGTTTCTTTTCTACATTTCCTGCTTTCTCTTTTACTTTCTTTCGGTTCACTTCCTATACTTTCACCGTCTGCAGAAAATGGAGAGCCTCATCCCCCTTCGTGCGTATAGTGAGCCATTCTAGTTACAAAGGCACTGCCACACTCACACTGTTACGAAGAAAACACTTCATGCAAGAAGAAAAATTGGGAAAAATCCTTTCCCACAACAACTTAACTGTATAGAAATAGAGATTAGAAAGCACCCAAAGAGAAAATTTACGACTTTCCTTAACATGGTAAATGGACTCAATTAAAATTAACGGTACAGAATCAAGTACGAAGGAAGTGAGGAGATAGTCTCCTCAAAGGATTTTCACAAAGGGACAACAAGTTATAGAGCAAAGCATCCCTTCAAAATAAAAGGAGACAATTATAACCACAAGGAAAGTTTTCTTTAACAGTTTGAGACAATGGTAAAGTGAAAGTCTGAGAGACTAAACTCTGGATTACTCTCGTCGCTTACCATCCATTTCTCCTGTCTTGTTAAGTTGTGTGTAATCTCTCAGGCTGGGTAGTTCTTAATATGGGCTCTAATTTGATCCCTGGATGATTTTGGAAGGTACGTCATTGTGGGCTGTTCCCATGATTCTTGGACGTACGGAGCAGGTGACCCGGGGATTGGTCTAGCCGTTACGACCGAACTTACTCGAAGTTTTGCAGCATCCGTGCAGTCCGGTTGGAAGCCTCGGAGGTCCATTTTGTTCATTTCCTGGGATGCTCATTTGTATGCATCCTCTGGCGTATCACACTGGCTCCAGGTGACTTCTCGATTATACGAATAAGCTGCTTTTACGGCTACCTAAGGATTCAGTTTTCTGTATTTCTAATAGGAGACTAAATTAATGGATATTTTTCATTTCCGTCCAGGAGCATCATTTTGAAATTTGGAGCCGGGCTGTGGCCTACATTGATGTCGGGCGCTTACTCCAAGGGAACCAGACACTTCACGTAGTTTCCTCCCCCATGCTACGTGAAGTTGCAAAGAAAGCCATTCAAAGAGTAAAAGAATTGGACGCTTTGGTTGTCAACCCCAAGAAGATAAATTCCAACGCAGGAATTGTTTTCTCGTCGATGCCGACTGGAGATGAAGCTTCCTTTGCGTTCTTTGGGAATCTGGGCATTCCATTCATTCGATTCACAGTTACAAACGCCCCAAAGGTAAGGTCAGGTATGCCAAGCTCCTTTTCCGAATAAAGAATAAGAGAAAGAAAATCAGGAGTGAAAGCATGTGCTTTCACTGCAACCAAGGAAAATGATCTTTTAATTAGACTTTTCCTAGTGGCTCATTTTCCCTCCTGTTGTTGGCCTGTGTTCCGTTCAAAGTTCTGATTGCTTTTGTTGTTATATTGGAATATGACAGGGCTGGGACTACCCATTGTTCAATACTGCCTTTGATACTTTTGATAACTTTTCTAACCTCGTCGACCCAACTTTTACCGGAGCAGAAACTTTGGGTAAGTCAAAGTCTCATCAATGAGAAAGTAAAAGCAAAACTTGTATGAAGCACATACACAACTTTCGCTTTTCATGGAGGAAATTGAAAAGTACGGCGGTGTTGGTCTTTTACAAGAGACAAGTGCAGTTGTGTTGATGCTGAATTACCTTGCCCTACGACAATGTGCCTGACAAAGGTGAATCAATGCTGGCTCAGAAGTTTCATAAAGATTTTTCTTTTTGATGATTCGGAAAAGGTGTGTGCTTTGTACAACAACTTTTTTCAAAGAGGCTTCATGATGATGATGAGGAGGATGCGAACAAACTGATGACACGAGCACTAACTGAACCCAATGTTGCGTGTTTGGTGAAAAGACTCAGGCGGCATTCCGTTGAGTCAACTTATGGAGCCTAGGGTCTCAATTCATCATATTTCCCAGACCCATAAATCTTATCTTCAGCGTCATTATGTGTGCTGGAGTTGGTTCTAATGGGACTTACTTCCTTATTCGCCGCCGAGTGCTTCATCCATAGAAGCGATCTTACTGTCCCATTTTTGAACTTTCTCCGCTCGAAAGGCGATGGGAATTAAGTGTGTGGCATCCTAAACTTTTACTTTTATATGACTTTGCATATTGGCTTTATAGGTCGAATAATCTCTGGCCTAATTCTTTTACTGGCGGACTCGTCCCTGCTTCCAATGAATGTTGAAGACTACGTGGATGAAATTCAGAGGTCCTTCGGCACGTTCATGGCTCATTACCAAGAGGATTTCCACAGAGCCAATTTATCAATTGGTAAGTGAAACTATCGGAGTGAGCGGTAATGGTGCTAAAACAATAATGGGGAATTATAAGCTGAGAACGGGTAATGGATAGGTTCTTTCGGAGAGGGGGAGCAGAGCGGAAGGATGGCGGAGGGAATTCGTACCCGGGATTCCTCCCTCTCCCAAAATCTTTGAGGCCGACTTGATCCAATTCCGAATTCTGACATTTATGTTCTCAAGAAGTTGTTCCCATCTTTCACGCTCATTTTCACTTCACCTTCTCATATTTCATTTGCCAACTATAAAAGGAAAAGCAAAGTGAAAGGAGGAGTGAAAGAAACTTAACTCCCGCACTCTCGTCCTAGATTCTAATTCTCTCCTTTCTAAAGACTTCTTATCCACTTTCATTTTTTTATTTTATGTTTTCATCCATCTTCTCCAAAGGAATGGGAGAATAGATGTAAATAAAACCTAGCAACTAGCAAAGGCATTCAGATTAATTACTCTTTCCCCACAAGAAGAAGGGAAGACGAATTTCTATCTCAGCAAGAAAGGCAATTTATCTTTTCACCTAATTTCCATACGTAAACCAAAGATAAATGAGGTGTCGTCCTCATTTGGACGTCCCTAGAACAAAACCCTTGAACGACTAGAATTTAAATTAATGCCCAACCATTCTCCATTTCAAGTTAACAATTAAAGATTTGAAGACTTCTTATTCCACTGATTGTCTTTTCCAGCCTACTTACAAGCTGCTGTGATGAGACTCGAGGTGATTGGAGACAATTTTAGAACTGACATCCATAATCGGAGTGTGGTCAACCCAGAACACGAGCCTGAGCTGCCTTCCACATCCCCTCGACATCTTGCTAATACAAAGTAAGCAAGCGCAAACAATTGAGGATCACTTTTAATTTTTTATGAACTACTGCCTTTGTCTCGTTGACCAGGAAGCTGTTATTTCATCGAATCATTAATGACAAGTTGCTCGAACTTGAGCGGGCGTTCCTGTCAAGAAAGCCAGAAGCATACAAGCATCAGATCCTAGGATTCAGTGCCTGTTCGTGGATTTCAAAGGACGAAAATTGCACTTTAGATTGGAACTCTGGTTCCTTGCGACATACTTTCCCGAGGCTACGACAAGTCCTGGAATGCAGAAGACACAGTGCTCTGCAGCGGGAATCCTGCGCAAGTTTGGAGGAACTCACGCAAGAAGTTGCTGCATTGATACGCGCCTTTGACGCTGCTGCAGCAACACTTCAAAGTCCACTTCTACCTGAAGAAAGTGACAGCTCCATTACTTAAATATGGTTTCTATACTATTAGTCAAGCCTACAGATTTCTGAACATGAGTTTTTGGTGTTGTAAACGTGAATGGTCAGCGTCAATGGTGAACCTTTTCATTAAGTAGTGGAAGCTACTTATGTCTATTTGCTGTTGTCGCGTCATAAATCAGCAATCCTTAGCTTACACTGATGAACTCATAGGTTTTCAACTTGATTTATGCACGGGTCCAACACTACTCCATTCCGATGTTTTGCCAAGTGGTGCCATGTTTATTTCACACAAATTATACATAACTCCTTAACAGAAATTCGCACAGCCGTGATAAATGAATCGGAATGAAGTGATCATCCGGGCTTGAGTCAACTTCCATTTGAGATACTTCGTTTCTACGGCGCTTTCAGCTTTCATTTCTTGGTGAATTCAGCATAAGTGTAGACTAGCACTAACGAAGGAAAACGTCCATCCAGCTAAACAAAACGTACTGTGAAACACCCCCTCTATGACTTACCGGTAGAACCACCTTGATCCAAAGATCTTAACCTCCCAGCTGAATTCTGCTTCAGAATGCTTTCAGTGTGGTCCCGTGCTTGGTGTACACTGGCGACTGGCGTTTGGAAAAATAGAGAGATGATAGAAAAATATTAACCTTATTCTGGCCAACGTTTACTTCATTTTTTATTGAAAGAAAGTATGTGAACTGCCATAAAACCTTTGATTTTTGTTTCAGAATTGACCTTAACAGGAATAAAATTGGAATGAATGAGTCTGGAATTTTAGTTTGGATAAGTAGTGAGGACAACAATGATGATTAAACTTGAAGGAATATCTAAAAAGTTGATAACATTTCAACTTTTGTGGGACGACGAGGGAGTAATGGTTTTTATATTTTGGATAGATTCAGGATTTTTAGAGGAGATCAGTTTTGTTCGCCACAGTCACTCCCAGCAGCAGTATATGCACGACAACCCTTTGAAGCACCACTATATTTAATCCAAGCCGTGATACTGAAGATGTTTACTTTCTACTGCGAAACGATGGGAATTCTTTGTGAAATTATCCTGGGTGCAGGATGCACAACAGAGCCCTTGAAATTGCTTCAGGTGGCAGAGATTGAGAGAACCAATGGCAGGACAGCTGGCATGTTTATCCTTGCAGAAGCTTTTAGCCTTTTTCGTTGAAGTTTGTTTCGAACATGGAGCGGCTCGGCAAGGCTTGGTCACGGCGGGCCGTTCAAGGGAATGGCAGGCATTCCCAGCTGGATTCTGAGTCCCAAACCAGACGCAACGCAAAATCCTCGTCCTTACTCCGATTCTGTCACATGATGCCTCACACTGTACAAATAGTAAAAAGATTCAACAATTTTTCAGTCAATATAAAAGTCAATACCCTTCACCTCAGTCCATGGCGTTGCTGTCCAGATCCCTTTACAATCCACATTGTAACATTCCTCAGAAGAATTTGGCTTTTCTAAGCCAATACAGTCTCCATTTACTACTACTCTATCTTCCTTTCCTGACCAATGACATTTCAACTCCCGTGTCCGCATTCCTAAAGGCAACAATTTCAAATAGAAATCCAACATGAGGAAATAGCTTATGAATGTCTAACCTGTATTCCAAGTGAAGCAAGTTTTAGAGGAGCAGTTGCTCCATTCACCAGTTTCCCAATAATAAAATTCACAATTACTTGCTCGCTGAGTCCCATGTCTGAAACTAATTGAATGTTTCGGACACGGTATTTTCTCGACATGTGAATACTCTGGTAGGGTCTCATGGAAGATGTTTGCAAAGGGAGGGATCCACTTGGGAATTATCTGGAATTGAAAAAAAAAACTTGAAAGACTTGAAACTCGGATAACCGATTGCAAGGAGGAAAACGTTACGTTGCATCTGGAGGGGAAATGAATTTCTTACCGACAGAATCCTACTGAAACTGAACACGTGGAAAAATGGGGGTTTGAGGGAAGAGGCAGCGGATTCGGTGAAGAGTTTCGTATTTGGCTTGAGTATGTTTGTGGAGTCTCTGGCGAAGTGTGGGCCAACGGAAACACCAGGCTGCTCATGTCGCAGTTGGAAGAAAGAAAAGCGGCAGCAGCAGCAGCAGAGAAAGAAAGAAAGCCCAGAGTGGACATCACGATAGACATCACAGTCGTAAGCAAGGAATCTTACCTGTTGAGCATCAGCGTACAAAGTGCTGTGAGCAGCGTCTCTTCCAAAGGGACCTGTCGTGCCTTGGTCACCCGAAGCCTCTCTTTGTGGTATTTCGATTGTCCCTTCTACAAAAAGAAAAGAATGGAAAAAGAAGACGTTTTCCAGCACAGATGTGAAAGTCTCAAACTTGAGCTTACGATTAAAAGGCTGAATCATCAGACTAATATTTGAAATCGGTCGATCTTGATCTGTGAAACAGAAATCGGAAAAATGAGTTAAGGAAGTTATAGTAGCCATCGGCAAAAGAGTGGAGAACTTACAAAGACAAGTGTAGACACCGCTGTCGCTGAATGTGGTATTTTTTATTTTGAGAACCATTCCTTTTGGCAGGATCTCAACCTTCTTCCCCTGAAGCTGGACGTAGCCATGGTCCTTCATCCAAACTACTTTTGTTGGATCTATTTGACCACCATTGGCTGGACAGCGGAGCTTTAGAGTGATGCCTTTGTAAACCTTCGCTTGTCCCGTTACCTTCAAGCTCATCTTCGGCTTCCAATCCTTTGTCCCCTGAATGTGAATAAAAGCAAGTGTAAATACAAATGGAGGCTTCAAAGTAATTTAAGCGAAGGCAGACCTTTGTACTTGCACATGTCTTCTTGTTACACGGGCGAGTAATTGGAGGCGGTGGTTGTGTGCAGTGTGACTCTGCAGGACTTCGATCGATCGACTGACCCAAGGCAATCACTTGCTTACATCGAAGCTTCCTTGTTCGCTCTCCTCCGCCACAAGGCCGGGAACACTTGAATTCAAGAAGGAAAAGAATTTAATAAATGGAAGAATAGGCGGTTGTGGGCCCTTACTTTTCCCCAATCCGTTGTTTCCCAGTAGGGAGGGCAATTGATGGCGTTGCAGAGCATTTCTGTTCGGGGAAGAGGATGGGGACATTGTGTATTTGGCACGGTTACTGTGTTTCCTCTTGTAACCTGCAAATACATTACAGTTTGTAACAGTAAAAACTTGACAGTGCGCAGGTGGTATGTAATGTGCAATGTTTATGCGTGCGCAGGGAAAATAAATGGGAAGAGAAAAAATGGCTGTCATTTTGACATTCTTTCATTTTGATTTCCGTGATCCTCACATAATAGCTTTTCCAAATTTTAATTGGTACCGGTGCTTTCTAGAACCTCCGTGGCTAACCTCATGAATACAGCTAACTTCTCTCGTCATGACACCTCCACCACAAGGCTTGGAGCAAGGACCAAATTCTGTCACGTTCCACCTCGGTGGGCAGGGATGGTCATTGCATGTCCTGGTCGTTGGAATGTCAGGGCGAGGTTTATCCATGCAAAGTACAGGGGTCGCGGCTCTTTGATCATAGTCCCTAACGCATACGATCCTTCTTTCCTGAACTCCTGCAAACCAATATAGACGTGATTATATTCCACTGATAACGTGTAATTTCGGTGGTTCAAAATCACCTCCAAGGCAAGAGGCAGAGCAAGGAGTATAGCCATCAATTTTCCATGAAAAACTCATATCTTGAATAGAAATTCCTGGAGGAAGACCAAAGCCAACAGTCTTTCGGAATGAATTTGAATCCGAGTCTGCAAGGGCTGCGTGATGTGAATCAGCTAGGTTTTCCCCACCGCCATTTGACTCACTGGAGTGTCAATGACAAATCTGTAGCATGGATCATGATAAACGTAGAAAAACCAGGTCAAACTTACGCTGCTGGTGGACAGGGTACGGAGAAGCAAGATTCCGTGATTGGGGGCTTGGGTCCATAACATTCTTTGTCAGGGAGACTTGCCACGGTCCGCGTGAATTCGAGGAATATTTTGCAAGTAACTTGTCTTTTCCTGATTCCTTGGCCACAAGTTTCAGAGCAAGGACCCCATGCCTCAGCTACAAAACTAAGAAAGGAAAAGGAAGTGGCTTAAACAATTAATTCGTGAGTTATGACTTAAGCCGATGGGATGCTACGTGTTTCTACGAGTGTGTCGTTACATCGTGGTTGGCTACAATACGATAGTTACCCCAACTCTCATCCATTTCAATTTCTCTAGACTGGACGAAGGTAATTTAATAAACTACTTCTTATGTTCCACTCATTTGTCATCATGATGATCATTGGGATTCGCAGTGGGTCGTCCATAGGAAGCACCCGTGTCTAAATCCTAGGGAAAACTATGTCTTTGATTCTGACAGGACGTAAAAGTGATTGAATTCAAGCTGAATTGTGGGATCAGAGAGGGCTGTACTTTCTATTCCAACAGTCCCTACCTCATGTAAACCCATCCGCAGGAAAAGTTAACCCTCACTTTGCTGCATTAACGAAGCAGACGAGAGAAAGACAAGAGTTAGGGGTGGTGGGGCAATGCCTCAATCCTCATCATGGACTCGTGACTCACGTGGGCTCAGAAGGAATCGCATTCTGATCGAAAAGAACTCCGTTGTCCAAACCTCCGTAAGGTTGGATGAGGGGAAGAGTGTGCTCACGCGGTAGTTCTTCTGCTGGAAATAAAGAAAAGTAATTCATTGAATCATACGCCATAACGTCGTGTGCAATTAAACTCCAGTCCAAGTGACTGCTTGAATCCCAACCTTCAAAGTAGTCGAGATCAACAAAGGTTTCGGTGACCCCTGCCTGGGCCGACAATGGAGATGTCCCAATTGGGAACGTTGATGGACTCTCTTCTTCTGTGGCTTGTGTCGAGAGGGGGCGTGCACAAGGCGGTAATTCCTCACAGGGCTTTGATTCTGGGGGAAGGAGACGTTGGTCGCAGGTCGAAGCAGGAAGGTTGTGAGCATTTCTACAAACGACGTTGCGAGTCTTCATCCCTTCCTCTCCACACGTTTCTGAGCACTGGAATTGAGCCATTACCGAATGTAGAATGAGAAACAACTGTTGATTGGACAGCCTTACCGCTGACCAGGGTCCGACGTGCCAATGGGGACAGAGTTCACTGTTGCAAGGCTCTTGGTTAGGAGGCTTGCGTGAATGTTGACACAACTTCTCAGCCACCTACGGAAAGGGACAAGAGCCACTTCATTATGAAAACAAACAATTGAGAAGGTGTAGATATGGAATTGGTCGGGAGCTTCTGGAGAAAGTTTAGGTGTGAGATTTCGAAACCGTGTTGAGAATTTCATTGCTCCCTCCCAAGGGCGCTATCCATTTTGGTTTGCTATTCACACAAAGTCAATTCGAAAAACCCACTTCAGAACCACTCACTTCAGGAAGACCTCTCCAGCACGCACGGAATCCTCAACAAAAAGTTTCATTAAAGGGTTTTCATCAGTCACCACAATTCTAATTCTTGAAGATTGAAGAATGAAAAGAAAAGTGATTGGGGTGGAAATGAGGAAACGAAGAGAACAAGTTCCTTGAGAATGGTTACAATAATAGAAAAGTATAGAAAGGAACTCTGTTGTAAAATCTAAGTGTTATCTCTGGTTCCCGTGCTGTTGTGTTCCTTCCAGGGTGCCCTTTTGTTCGTAATGAGTCTAGAGCTTGCTACAGCACTTTCCTGATTTTTTAAATTGACTTCTTCCCAACATTAAAAAGGAAAGTTGGCTTACTTGGATCTTGGAAGCATTCTTTTCCTGGGCACACTGAACCCGTCGTATCCTCAGCCCACCCCCGCATGTGGCAGAGCAGAGACTCCATTCTCCCAGTTCCCACCTAGAAAAACGCAAAGAGAAAGTGAGGTGGAATGAGGCATACAATTTTAATTGGCTGGAGAGAGAGGGTGAAAGTGGATTAGAAAGGGAACGTAATCCTTCCAGAAGAGAAAGTCTAATGACTAGAAACATTAAGCCCAGTTGTGATCAAAAGACCAAATATTAATTCCCCTCCCACCAGTCTAATTAAGGCGCCATCATCCAAACAACGGAGTCCATCAAGCCCTCTCACCACTTGCTCTCAATTACCACTTCATTTCCTTCCCATAAAATCCTGCTTCACTTTTACTCTGCTTTCACTCCCATTTCTGTACCCAGGAATAAACAAGGAGGGCAGTGGGGCCTTACGCGGGCTCGCATGGGTGAATGTTACAATTCTGCCAGGCCCTGTAGGGTTTCTGTGCCGAATTGCAAAAGAGCTCTTCCACCTCCTCATCCGTGAGAGTGTCTCTGCAAATGACTTTGACTGGTTGTTGGCCTAGTAGACGAAACAAAGAAACAATTAGAACAAGAGATGAGGATCCAGAAGGTCCACCTGACTCTCGTCGCCACAATAAAACTCATTAGTGGTGGAAATTGAAAAAGTTTCCTGACCTCCGCCACAGGATGCTGAGCACGAGCCCCTGGGCAGGACGTCCCATCGATAAACGGCTGTGGTACATGTTTTCCCATCCCCACCACAAACACCGCATTCGTCCACTTTCTTTGGAGACCCAAGCCTCAGGTCACAGCCCACCGCCTGTGTGCGGCAGAAGAGGAAAATAAAGTGGTTTACTTGTCAAAAGAGTCCCGGACGAGGAATAGCGACCCATTAGTGAGGACCGGAGAGAGAGAGGGAGAGAGAGGAAGAAGGAATCGTTTAGGAGAAAGGCCTCCTTGGCAAAGAGCCCATGGAAACTGATAAGGACTTTCACTTGAGACAAATCCCCGAACCAGGCTTCCAAAACACAGACACCGACACCACTCTTCCAGAAAATCCAGATAAAAGAAATCCGGCCTTTTTTCCGCAGGTGGGAATCTCCCCTTAATAACTTACTTTCCCCATTTCAGAGACGGATAGGAAAGGAATATGCTAATTTTATTCCAAGCAACTCAGGCTCAGGCTTCCAATCCGTGAAAAGAGATTCACCACACAACTCCAAGAAAAATGTTTTGGTTAATACTCATCGACGGTAATGAAATTCAAAGCTTGAGGTCCACCTGCCTGAAAGGAGGGAAGGAAAAAGGATTCCAAACTCAGAAAATAAGAATGTCGGATGGACTGCTGGAAACTGGAGCAAAAAGAAATGGAAGTCAAGGGAATTTCCTAATTAAAGGCAGGTCAAAGAAATACCCTCCACTCCCTCTCTTTCATCTCACTCGTTACTAAACTCGTCAGACATAGTTAGGTTGATCAACTAATTGGCCTGGATGGAAAAATGTATTTGTTTAGAATTGCGTTGTGTATTTACCTCGCAAATTCCATCGACACAAACGTGGAGCCCTCCAGTTTTGCAGCGAGTTCCATCCTTGACTCGTGCTGATAGTTTCGCGGTAATTGCGGTACCCTCGGCTCGACATGTATTTGCACAGGGATCCTGGGGATCCTCCACTGGTTCCCATGTGCGAGGAAGTCCTCGGTACTTGACCCCATTGAAGGCCTTGCACTGCTCTCTTCTGTCTTCTTTCTTATCCATGCATGGCTGGAAAGAAAAATAAAAGAAAAGACATAAAAACAGAGTCGAACAATTTTATGGTTAGAATGGCTGTCTGGATATTTCGGCGATGTTGAGTGAAAGCACAAAAGAGAAATCCGAACCTGCATGTTGCACATCCTTCGACGGACGGAGACGCCGTGACATCCGTTGGGTGATTTGCATCTCCGGAACTGTTGAGTGATTCCACCGTCACAGGGACGGGAGCAGGGCGTCTGGTGGGACCACGGGGTCCATTCGTCTTGATCAAAAGTCGATCCGGCGGAGAGGCTCCTCTAGAGGAAGGTAAGAAAGAAAGAAAAAGTCAATCAACCGACGAGGATAAATGACTTTGAATCCCACAATTTCTCAAATTCCGCCTCAAAAAACACACACACTCCAAACCAGAATTCTTTTGTGGAAATAGATCTTCCTCCTCTCGACATTTCTTCACTTTCCCTCTTGGATTTTGGACTAATTGATTAGACACGAAGATAAGGACGGAGGCAGAACCAGAGATCAAGGAGGAAAAGAGGTCCCGTCCTTTGGTCTCAGTGGAGTAACCAAGAGGCTAAAAAATGGCAGCTTCATTCTCTCGCCGATTCTTTGCGTCGGTGATTGATTTTTTAGAGGAAGAAGGACTTGACTAAATCCCTCTCGAGGAGAGTAAAAACAAAAGAACTCCGTTAGGACAAATACATTTATGGGGCAATTTGGAAAGAGAAAGAGACCCAAGAGACTCCTTTCACCAAAAGAAAATAAGACCTAAAACGTTAGAATTTCTCCTTCCACTATTCACAAGGGCTCTCCGTCAAGGATGAAGAAAGAGGGATCAGAGTCAAAAGCACGTCAAAAGCCTTTCTGGCTTGAGGAGCTCAGAGTATGGTCACTGTTGGCCAGATGTACCCTGTCTATTCAAAATCTGGAACCTGTTTATAGAAGCGGGCTTGGATTCCCAACTTTCCTTTGAGGAGGGAGTGAAAGTTGTTGAGTAGTTGGTGGGGGTGGGGGGTCATTAGAGAAAGTGAGACGTCCGCCCCAGTGCCTCCGTCATAGCCAGTCCAATGGACTCAGAGAAAAGGAACTTAAATATGGAATTGAAGATAGGGAGAAGACACATAAATGGAAGGAAATAAGCATTGTACAGGAGTAGTGGAATTTTCTGCTTTCCACCAGACAGAATCCATTCTTCTCCAGTGAGAAGCTAAAAAGGCGAACTCACCCACCACCATCATCAGCCCAAAGGAGAAAGTTCCCAAGAAAAGAAAGTGAATTCTTATTTATTCTGGCGAAAAAGGACGGGTGAGGAACTTCTACGGCCTCAATTGCGTCCCTAGTGAAGACCTACCTTACAAAAAAAACTTTACATTTTTGAGGCTAACGAAGCGAAGGAGATCCGATTTGAGCCTTGGAAACGATCCGTTAGCCTAAATACCACAGGAATTTCACCTTCCTTCCTTCCCTTTCTCCAAGGGGAAATGTAGGTGTTACTTTCTTCAATTTCTCCAGCCCAAGGGAATTTCAACTCAATACGCCCAAAAGAAATTTGATAGAGAAGATGCGTGAACAAGAGACGAGCAAGGGATAAAGAAACGCAATTTGGAGTTTAGTGATGACACACACAAACTCAAATCCGGTAGCTATTATACACTGCTCAAACACGCGTAAACATTTATGTAAACGCAGCCCGTTGTGCAGCATTTCAAACGACATGTACTTTCATTTTAATAATAGTTGATACTCAGGAAGGGAAGGGATGAGTACTTATTCCCCCTGTTTGATCAATGACTTGGTTTCTTTGAAGAAATAAAAAGTGTTCCAGCTTGCTTTCCCCATTGTTTCCTTTTGTATACTTTATCGACACACCTTCCTTCCTTTCTCGTTACTATTTTTCCTGTTTTTGAATAGTTTGTTAAGGAGTGGATTAGTTTTGCCGTGAGTTCAATGACTGAGGTGGATCTGAGTGGTTTTTGAGTCTCATCCAAATGATTAAGTTCAGTCTCTGCGGAATCAAAAGCGGAAGCCCACTTTCACTCACCGGAGAATCTCTCACACTTTCCCTTCACATCTCATTTCCCTTTCCTACTTTTTCAGTGGAAAATCAAAGCTCTCAATCGGGTAACTCCCAGCTCCGTCTTCATGCCTCATTACAGATTCACCTCCAGTCAGAGAAGTTTTCCACCCACCACGGAAAGGAAATTAGACCAGTTCCCATCCATCCACTTCATCATCTCCAAACATATTCAAAGGCTCACTCCCACAAAAGAAATGCAGGAAAAGTTATCGGAAAAGAAAGTTCCCTATTTCCCTCTTCTTCGGAGATTTTACAACTACGGGGGGAGGGAGTGACAGAGGCAGTGACAAGGGTACGAGGGACTCAGTGTGTGGACGCTACGACACGACCACACTATGCGTCTTACCAATTTAATGAGAAAACTTTATACACCCCTGTCAGTCCGACGTCTAATTTATACCCCCTACAGGCAATACAGGAAAAAAGTCAAGTGCCCACCGCCACACTTTCACCAGGAGGAATCTCAAGAAGAAATCATGTCGGGAGGGATGGGGATGGGCAAGACCTTGGCAAGCAAAAGGGCCTCAGCTTTGTAGCTTCTTTTGACGGGAGAGTTTTGATTGGTTTCTGATTTATGAGGAAACACGCCCAAATGAAGATTCCTTCATTTCATAGCGTCAAGGAACCTAATGAAGTCTAATCCCTGGCATAATTAAGAACACCTCCCTAGAATTTATCAAAGGAAAGATGGTGGTGGGGTCTCCAGCAGTCCCTTTTCAAAGGCACAAACGGTGCTCCTTCTTCGATGTCTTTGTATAATTACTTAACTAGAAAAAAGCTAAAGATGCCTGTGATGAATTGCATATGAAAAATGAAGAACC
The DNA here is from genome assembly GCA_009869845.1 of Pseudachorutes palmiensis. NCBI lineage: Eukaryota > Metazoa > Arthropoda > Collembola > Poduromorpha > Neanuridae > Pseudachorutes > Pseudachorutes palmiensis. The sequence goes on along the minus strand of VNWY01000015.1, from coordinate 111,249 downwards.
TGCTCTCATTTCTAGTGCTTGGACTCATTATGCTTCCTTTTTGAATAAGGATGACTCCTATAGCCACTGCTTTGAAAGAGAGATGAAATATTTTGTTCAAAACAAAAACTCTGAAACTCTTTTGAAATTGGTGATATATGAGAGGAACCCATTACTTTTTGCGTTGTAAATGTTACAGTTTCGTCAAGAAGGAACATATATTTTATGCGTAAAAATTGCTGAAACATCCTTATCCCTACTCTGTCAAAAGCCGAGAACGATGAGAAAGCTGTTTTTAATGTTTCATTTCCGAACTATAAGTAAAAGCGGGTCAACATGTATGAAACTCAAGAGCATTTGTGATGCATTTCAAAATAAAACTGCCGGGTGGCCATGGGGTATGGAAACTAAATGTAATACACGCTGGACAAAAGCAATTCCAAGGGCCATCCCTCTTCTGTATCTTTTGTTTCGTGATGTCGGTATTGTCTTGGACTGGGAAAAACAAGGAGCGGAATCCCTGCTGAAGCAAATGGTTATTATTTGACCTTCTTGTTAATATTCTGTTGCGGAGACCGCTCTCCCCGGCAGAGTCTGAATGTTGTCGCCTGTCTTGCGGCAGATTTGAGTCATGTGCGTCCATAATGAGAGCCATAATGATTGGAATTAAGAATTCTGGAAGGAGGCAGGTTCTCCGGGGTCAAGGGACGATCTCATTTAGCATGATTCTGGATGGTTATTGTCCCCCGGGAGTGTCCGTGTTTCCCCGGAAGAAGGTTCATGTCTTCCCATGGAGTCTGGCGGGTATGATAAGGGAATTGTGGACATGAAAGGGGAGTCACACCTGATCCGACTACAAAGACGGGACTAGGTCCGGAGAGAATGAAATCTCCAGTTGAGGAAGCTGAGGATGGAGAGCCATTAGACGGAGGGAGGCCCTTGGGACCCTTCCCTCAGATCATCTCTGTTTGTCTTCCAGCAAAAGGAACATGACAGGAGATTAGGGCTCCCAGGCAGTAAAATTCCCACTTCACGGAGGAAAAACCTCGGCAAATAGAACCATCAAACTAAAGGGAATCAAAATTTCCGAACTTAAGTCGACGGGAAAGGAAAGGTTTTTGTAATTTTCAGAATATCCAGAAATCCCCAGATGGTATTGACACTCCATTATCTCCACCACTCCATTAAAACCACCAATTCACAGGGCGATAAGAGGACATAGGGCAACTCCAACAAAAATCCAGCAAGCGGAATGAATCAATAAATCCAGCTAATAGACAAACATGGAATCCGCCTAATTTCCTAACTCTCCCCCCGATTATTAACACGACGAACCCATTACCACTATCAGTTTCAAGGTTCCAGCCCCCCAGCCTTGCTGTTAACCCTCACATAGGAACAAGAAAGAGTAATTAAAAGGCCACTCTGCGTAACTCATCCTACTTCCAAAATGACCAACGGAATTCTAATTAACAAAACTACCATGAAAGAGACACCGACAACGGGGTGGAACATCGGTTCCACCTGACCCTGGACAACGCCCACTTCAAACACTTTATCCATTCCCAAATAGACATAGGGAGAGAGACTCTGCATTCCAAAATCAAAACCAATTCCCATGAGTCGGAGAGCTTGGCGGTGAATTCAAAATGCGTGTGTCCATTCCAAATCCATTCCAAACCCACCCATGCTCAAACAGAGGAGACCAATGTGTTTTTCCGCTTCCCGGGTATCGTGCTGGAAATTATTGACGACTTCTGAATTGAGCGTCCTTTTGTATAGCATGGGATAAGAAAGGCTTGAGAGTTAATTCGAGTGGAGAAAGTGGCCCCGGGAGAGGCAAGGGTAAGCGGTGATGATGATGATTAGAGGATACACGGCACTAATCAACACCATCAACACCATACTCGGATTCTGTGGAACAAACACAGTGTCAGACAACAAAGCAATGGAGTGGCTTAGAGACAGCTATAAAATATTCAATTGAAACAGTGGACGATGCTTGACAGGATGGTTTCATGCAACTATACCCAAAAGTCACGCCTCCTATTCCAGAGTTGCCAAACACCAAAATGTCGCAAATTATTTTAAAACTTTTCATTTGCGAGTCCAGGCGACATTGGAATGACTACAAAGTGCTTCATGCAATCAACGGGATAGGAGAAACAAACGGCGTGGTTGTGGATGAGTCAATTAGCCCTTCGACATTTCCTTTGGAACAACTGGTGCGGTTAAATGTGACAATGGAGGAAGCCTTTGTACTAACTTTACGTTGATCATATTACACCCAATTGCTTCTTATCTACGGGAAACATGCTGTCGAAAACCTCAAGCGTGGATAGCCATAAGGGCTCTGCACACTCCCCAAATGAAGCCAACCACGAGGCAGGTGCCGGGAAACCAACATGACGTGGAATGAATTCACCTCGAAACGTCAACATTGAAAGTATGACTAAGAAATGGAGAAGTAACGGGACCCTTTAAGACTTTAAGTTCCAGATTGCAGTGCGGAGAAGGGAGGTGGTGCTTGATCCTGGGACGGATGAAGGAATACAAAGACAAAGGCGTTAGCAGGAAGTTAGCGGGGAGTGTGAAGTCATCCTGCCTAATTGGGTGGGACCATGACGAAGACAATGTTTACACTTCTAAATCCCACCTAGCATAATCAGCTAGCACTCATTCGGCTTCAGGAAGAACAGCACACCACCGGTCGGAATTCAATATCCAAACACTCCTTCCTCTGAAGGAGAGGAAAGGGAACAGTCCAAGTGACGCTACCACCACTCCTCTCTCCGACATTAAAATACTTCCACCACTGCCCTTTTTAACAAGAGTCCACAAGGGTTAACACAAGGAAAATGACTCTGCCGCAATATAGAGTGACTAATCCCAGCAAGCTCAATGGAAATTATCACTATAACCTCCTGGTCCAGGAAAACTCATAATTCATTAGTTTAAGGACATGACAGTCAAAACTCCGTGTTCGAAGGGTATGGATAACCTTTGATCCCTGCCTGGGTCAGGAAATAGACAGCACTCCTGGAGGTCTCAGGAGGGAGTCGGGCAGAACCAAAAGCTCTAATAAAAGCAACATGCAGAATACAAAAGCAAGCACCACCACGACGTTAAAAATGAATTCACCTGGAAGAAATCCGAACTCAATTAGCAAGAGTCCTATAACAATAGAATTTTTCATTCCTGTGCCTCCCAGCCTCTAAACTCATTATCACTCACTTTAGCATCCTTTTGAAAGTTTAGTTGAAGAATTCAATTAAGTTTTTGGCAGAACGAAGCGTCAAGAAGGGAGGAGGGATGATTGTTCTTTTGCCACATAAAATCTTGACTTGTGGGTCTGTGAAGCGGAACGAAGGAACGATCCCTCCCTCGGTGGGACAAAGAAGCGAGAGGAGTTGGACGGTCTGCTGGGAGTGACAATCCTCACCTGGTCCACCACCCCTAGGAGCAGGAGGACGAGCGTCGTGGAGATGCAGAGGATGACTTTCTCCATCATTTCGGCCAAGTGATCTCAGCCTCCAGTGGTCCAGTCTTCCAGAGCCTCGTCCATGTCAACCACAACTGCAAGTCCAGAAAAACAAAGGGAATGTGAGGAGATGTTTGTTTAAGATGGTGGAATTGGATATGGGAGGACTATTGGTCAAAGGAACCCCCTCCCCTGGTGGGTGCTTTTGCTTGGAGTGAAAGTCTCTTCGCTTGGGTCCTTCGTCGAGACGAGACTACTAAAGATTTGGACTCTTGACAAGTTTCCTGGTTGGCAAGGACGAGCGATGAAAGAGAGAATCATTTCCCCCCTCTTGTGCCCCCTCCCGCCCCATACTTTATGAGCCTTTCATTTCCCTGGGTATCTCCAGCAGTCTCCGGCCCAATTCCAATGTCGCCTTTCTCCACTTGGACCTAAGGAACATCACTCTCACCAAATGAAGAGCCCAGTGACCAGGTTCCCACGGGAATCCATCCAGGCCCACCTCCTTACACTCCAAATGCCTCATCAACCAACAACTTATCTGGAGAAATACAGGCAGACCCTTCTGGTTTTCTCCACGTTTCCACCTCAAAGGATTCACTTAAATAACCATAGAACAGTCCTAAGTGTTTAGTCTCAGGAGAATGGGTCCATCCCTCCAACCAGGGGTGACTGCCGGGCTAAAGTGTAGAGAAAGAAAACCACCTAAGTAGATGGAACTTCACTTTCTCCGCAGTTGGATAATAAACTGGATTGGATAAGGAATGGAGCCAAGTGAATCTGAATCATAAACCAAACGGAGAAACCACCACATTCACAAAAAAAAACAGAGACATCACTTTTCCTCGAAATGGAGCAGGAGTGATGCTGCTTCTGGATATCAACCCCTCCAGATTATGGCTTTACTCGAATTACAACCGAATGACAAATGGCATAAGGTACCTAAGAGGGTAATCATCAATGATACCTAAACCTTACCTAAAGTTTGTTAGATGCAGAGGAGTGAAGACTGCCTCTGTATTAGTAGTGCTGAAATCCAAGAAACTTGGGGCAATTGTTCTTTGCCGAGTTGGAAAGTGATGGATTTGGTGTTCTGAGCGGAGAACTCTTTCGCTGAGCGTCTTCTCTCGCTCTCGTCTCCCGAGCCACTGAACCCTACCCGTCTTTCTCCCTCCGAGGGAAATCTTCAGATTCAGTGACTCTGCATTCCCTTTCCACGACCCTCTCATCCACTCATGTAGGTCACTCCGGTCAGAGAGTGTCAATAGAGCATTGATCCTTGGGAGATCCTTTCATGGGCGTGGAAGAGGTCAAATGACGAGATGAGCATCAACTAGACGATGGTGCTCCTCCTAAAATGGATTCCAACAGATTTGGTTGAATTGTTTGTAAAGTGATTTTTTGTATATTCGTGGAAGAGATCATCCATCATGGTTGAGCATAATGGAAGAGACATGGGAAAAGGAGATCGGCGGCCAACAAACGAATCATCACTTCCATTTCCCATCACTCAAGATGGCTTGAAGAGGACTTTCTCTGTATAGGAATCCAAGTCCCCACCTCCTCCGGTGTACTTTGGAGAGACTTGGCTAAGGCAAAGAGCCGAGCTAAGAGAGCCCCTCCCATAATTATTCATATTATGGGAAACACAGTTGGAGAGCCCATCATGGATCCTCCAACATCAAAACAAATCCTCTCCTCTCTTGTGAGACGAGGAAACTTTCCCTTGCTCTCCTTCTCTCTGGCTAGAGAAAGTAATCCAAGACTTTCTTCCAGACAGACACACAAAAGGGAAGAGACTAATAAACCCAAATCTCTCGTTTAAAACTGGGCCCAGAAGGAGAGATTCTGACACTCTGCCTTGCTCAAGGGATATCTAATCCCTCTACTACAATGTTACATTACATTCACTCAAACAAAACAACTCCAGAGAATAATCTACTTTATTCCCATTTTGGAGCGACTGAAAAGGATTTTAGAATTTAGAATTTCCTTCTAACCCACCAAGATGTGATGGAAGTAGCCTTCCTTGGTGTCCGGCTATGATCCCGGAAGATAAGCCTCGCGGAGTGTTTTGAGAATCTCCATAGCCTCTGTGTAGTCATCCAACTCAATATTTCGCTGCTGAAAGAAATCCTTTACTCGCTGGACATCGACCTCAGAAACTAACCGTCCAAGGACGTGGTTCGGAGTCTGGGAGTTGTGAGCAGATCCAAGGACACCAACACTCCAACAGTCTGAGAAGAGAAACGAAGAAAAAGTTTAGCATGAATCTGGGTCAAACACCAAAACTTTATTGAATGAAATGAATTTTCAAGATCTTAATAAGTGACTTACCTTTTCCTCTGAATTTAGTTTTCGGCTGTGTCGTAAGAAATGTTTGTTCAACTACTTCTGAAGGGAATGGATGTGACACTTTGAATGGACTCTCGACACTTCGAACCACATTCAGGGATTTCGGGCAGAATTCCCTGGAGAAGAAGTCAAGGCAAGTCCCAGAATCCGGAATCCGAAGGACAGGGCTCTCCTCACTCCGCCTGTCAACAAACCTAGAGGTATGACTTTAAACCAAAACATTCCCAAATGTCATTCAGGAGTGGGAAGACATGGAAATTAGGCACTCGATAGTCTGGGGCCGGGGAATACGAGAGACGAGGGCAGTAAAGCCGAGGTCGAGCATATTATACTTTCATGGGTGTGTATGGGCTTAATCAAAGGGAAAAGAGGGAAATCAGTATCCAATCCTCCTCTGTATTTTGACGTTTGGCCACCACCAAAATCCCCATTTTCTTTTATGGCTCCAGGCCAACTAGCTTTCTCATCCCCACCACCGCCGCTCTTCCAACGGAATCAAATGCCAAACGGAAAGCAGAGGGATGAGGCAGGGAGTGTCGATTTACACATACGGAGAAAATCAAATTCACTGTTTTGGCTCATCTCACCTCATCACTTTCTCGTTTGGAACTCCACGAATGACAAAGTAATTCCCAAGTGACTTTTCCAGAGTCGTAGTCGATGATTCAGATCCAGCACCCGGAGTTAAGTTTTGCAGAATTCCAGCCCCATGCTCTCGTAAGCAACCAAATAGTGACTTATTCCCTATTTCCAATGGGAAGGAAAGTCCATATGTTGTCATCTTTCTTCCGTAAACAGATAGAAGCCCTACCAAGTCACCAAGTCCCGTGGGCTGAGAACTGGAAAAGAATGGTGACGTGAGAGTATCAATAGCAACAGCTAGGATTGCACTCGATTGATAATCAGAGGTCCCCTGGAATCAAAGGAGACATGAAACACCGGAAACTGTGAAATAATTTTGTCTGACTCACCACATAATTCAGTCTTGGTAAAGATACAGGTTGAGGGAATGGTCGGAAAAGGTCTTGTGCAAGACTAATGCTGGTAAAAATGGAGGCACTTGTAGTACAAGCACTCCAAGAGAGGGCAGTGTTCATGAGCCTAAGTTTAGCGTCACTGTGCAACTCACCAGCCCATCGGGAACTAGTCGCTGGACTAGTTCCAACGGCAGTGCAGCATTTCTTTTCATATTCATCTGTGAGATGGGACAAAATTCCATTCCCAATTCCTCCAAAGCCATCGTCTTGATCGTAAAGCATATGAAAGCCCTGAAAGAATGTTCAATAAATGTTCAATAAAGATTAAATGAACCCCAATGCCCTATCAAATAGTAATAGCCTGTACATTCTACTCACCTCTAAATAGTCACAATCTTCTGCGTATCGGCGTATCCCCTCTACAACTTGTTCCTGTAAGGATAAGTAAATCTCTCCTCCTTGTTCATAATTGGAAAGAACGCCCCGAGACGAGTTGTAACTGAAATTGGAGATTGCAAAGGAAACTTTCTCCATTCCTGCTAATTTCCAGTCCAGGTAATCACTCCAGCGCTCAGGAGTTGTGCCAGGTGCTTCCACTTTCTCCGATTCCTCTCCATCAAAAACCCGATTTACTCCTCCGTCCCAGTCAGCCTCCGTCCTCTCCAATTCCCCCGCAGTGATAGTTCTTTTCCTGGGTAAATTACCTTCTAAATCAAAGAGAAGAACCCGAGGTGTCAAGGTTCGTTGCTGTTGCCCGGAAAAACTCTCTTTCCAGAATATACTTGCATCCGCTTCAGGTTGAGAGGAGAGGTAGTTCATCTAAAATCAGAGGACTTTGGAGTTAGTAGTGATTACTTAAAAGAAGCCTCCTGGGGTATCGATTACCTGTGAATTGAACCAGTGGGCTCCGATGTGATTGGAATAGTTACCCACTTGGAAAGTAATGATCGACCTGCTGGAGGATCCCATTTCACTCCAGACTCCAGACTACAGGATCAAGAGAGAGATCTGGAATAACATTAATAATATTTTAGATTCGACCAATAATATGGAGCAAGACACTGAGGAAGTGACACTGACAGCATAAATTATGTGACCCGGGTCATGTCAACTAATCACAATAATAGCAACACTTACTCTAGTCAGTAGTGAATGATTTGCACTATGAGTGTCAATTCCTTGGCGATTGGGTGAGTGTGTCCACGTGCCTGAGTAATCGCAATGTTTACCGTCGAATTTGGCGAGGATATACCAGCTGTTCCACTGTTTCCAAAATGCAGGGTGACCTCGTCCCCTTGTCCAGACTGAGTTGGCAACTTCGGTGGGTGGACTTTCCTCCTGTCATTCCAGGCAGAGCCTGGACATTCATTCCTCCAGCAGCAGAAGAAATTCCCCTGACCATTCCAAACACAGTGCAGCACCACCTTAACTGGTGCTAAACAAATTCCATTTTTTGTTGTCATTTTGGATCCGGGAGCACTGAAGACTGGAGAAGTTGTCAGAGTTACCCTTGACCTTGAGGACAAGCGACATTGAAATGGACAGCGGGGTCATTGTAGCACTGGGCCTCATCTCTCTCAATGAAACTTGATACTACTTCAACCGGTTTATCTTAGTGATGGTATCCCAAGGTCGACTTCTTTATTGCAGAGCCTCGCGTGGCTGATAAGACGGACAGTCGAGTACTTTCATTCACCCTGGAAGGAAGTGTCAACTGAGCTGGAAATGACTGGGACACCAGTAGCTTACTTGACCCGGAGGGACCATTTCAGTGCCTGTCATCGTCTATACACGTAACTTCTTTTCCCCTTGATTCCCAAACGATTACTAATTTACGTTTCATTTAGGAATCAGCTATCGGAGCAAGAGAATTTCGACATTTACTCCAAGTGTGCGAATCCCAATGGACATGGACACAACTACTACAGTAAGCTAATCTTTTATTCACTTTGTATTTAAATTGACAGTTGGTTGTATGAATAGTTGAAGTGACTCTCCGAGGCCCTGTTGATCCTGTCACTGGAATGGTAATGAACATCACTGACATCAAGGAGGCGATGGACGTGGCTGTGATCAAGCCACTGGATCACAAGAGCATTGACAAGGACGTTCCATACTTCAAGGATATCATCAGTACCACCGAGAACGTGGCCATTTTTGCTTGGAACGAACTGAAGAAAGTATTGGCCAAGCCTCATTTGCTTTACGAAGTCAAGATTTGGGAGACGGAAAAGAACATTGTCCTTTATCGCGGAGAGGTTCAACACTCACTTGAACCAGATTCCACAAAACCCATTTTCCTGTCACAGTGACTGTCAAGTTAATAAAAATCAGCCATAACTCCGAAGGTGGTCATGTCATGTCATGTCATGTCAAGGGATGCCCAGGGATGAACAACGGCATATGAGTGAGTGGGCGAATAAGATGGGTGGGTGGGCATGGGTGTGTGGATGGGATGGGATGGGGTTGGCCGGCATGGCAATTTGTAATTTGTTTCCATTTCGAATAGTAAGGAGGAGAGGATCTTGATCTTTAATTAATTAAGAAACAAAGGACTGACAGCCGAAGCTTCAATTAGCTCTTCAAACAGGTGGGTATGGAGGTCCTCAGTACCCTGATTACACTGTTGACACTGACCGCTTTCCAAAGGGTGACTAAGTCAAAGTCAGCACTGTCAGTATACGCCGGTGGTGGTCGGGTCGGTGGTACTATCGGTGTCTCCTTGTACCCTCTGCCTATGACCTCAAGATATGTCCTTGAGGTCATTGTGGTCATTTAAACATGAGTCATTTACGCTTTTACACCTGATATCCCCAATGTCAAGTGTACTTTAGACTGACGTTTATTAATTTCAGAAGCAGCAATGTCTGCCGATGCTGCAACTCAGTCTGGACCTGGGGAGAATAAGGGGAACCCAGCCACTGCTGAAATTGACCAGACCCAATTGAAATCTCTTAAAATCAAGTCTGGAGTAGTTCGCCGTCTCACCAAGGACAAGTGGACGTATGAGCAGGAAGCTGAAGAACTGGAAAAGAAAGTTGAGCAGCACAAGAAGAATGGGGATGACGAGGCTGTCATTCGAAATGCGGTAATGGAAAGCTACATGCAATTTTGCTTAAACAATGGCACCTGACATAAAAACCATTGTTTCGTGTCATTACTGATTGTTTAGATTGCTTTGGTCAAGGAGACGGAGCAGTTGATTCCTGACATTGTTCGACGTCTTGTGGTGAGTGAATATTTTATTTTACTTTTAGACAGTTGACTGAATAACTTATTCCTCCTTACCAGCTTGCCTTCAATCAGCTAAAGGAAGTTATTGAAATGAACCGAGCTACTCCTTTGGAAAAGACTTCAGAGTTTACTGAGGCTGTTCGTGTCCTTGAGGAAGCTGAACCTCACATTCTCAACGCCAATATCTTCTAATCAAAATCTCCATTGCACCAAATTAATAATTCCGTCTAATTTTCTACGTAACACACAGTAAGTTTAACTACCTGCCGCGCTTGTGATAGGTGAAATGCATTGAAATAAATTCTAATCCAACTAATGCGATGTTCGTGATCTTAGCTCGTCTCATCATCGGTTCCTGTTTATCTCTCCTTTGAAGTCATTGTGTTTACAGAATTGGATAAGTAGGCTTTCAGCGTCTATGTTCTGACGAAGAACTGTTTAGACTTGCTTTTGAGATGTCAACTGACACTCAAATCACCGCTGATGCTGACGAAGCTGATTCGTTGGTGGTCCGTAGTCGACGCTAGCAAAAAATTGAATAATAAGTTAGAAGTTGGGGGACGGATTGATTCATTGATTCAAATCTTTGTTCTGTCAGTTGCTTTACAACAGTTTTTCCAAATCCCTACGCTATCGCTGATTCATTTCTTATCAATTATTTCTCTATTCCAGTGCAAAAGTAAAACGGAAAGAAGGCGTCCTCGTGTAATTGATTTTGGCAACAGTTGGTGACCCAAAAGTGCAGTTTGAAGTGGGATTTGAAGTTTAGATTAGCATTCATTCCGTGAGTGACTGGACATGCATTGGAATAAGGATTAGTTGATTGCACTTTTGGACTGGATTTACTGCAAAACCCTATTGTTCCATTTGGATTAACATTGACGCTCTGACCTTGGAACTTTGTATCCCAGAAGTTCTCTGTGTGGAAATTGCTTTCCAGCAAACTATTTGCAAATGTGGTTTTGCGGTAAATAATTCACGTCACCACCGTTGGATTTGCAGCTTGATTCCATTCATTGTAAGTTAAATTATAGAACAAATCTCACTGCTGCGACGCAGAGAGCTTCATTAAGCGTACTTAGAGTTTTTATAACGCGAGTACAAATTTTGCAATTTCAGTCCTTTTGCCCTTGTCTAAATTCCATATACAATGGCTCCTATTCTAGGACCCCTACGGAATCGAAAGGACTCCTTGGCGGAGGTTGCGGATTGGTGGAGGAGCACTGTGATTGGAGACCTAAGGGTGGCGCCAAGTAACGACAACGAGTATTCGCCGCTTCTCAGTGAGGAGATGGCAGAGGACGGCGCCATTGCAGTGGGTAACAATGAACATGGAAGCAGCGACGAGGAAGCCATTGAGTCACGGAAGGACTTCCTGACGTCTCACCGTCCAAGTTCCAGCGAAGACAATAAGGTCCTCAGATTTCTCTCTCTGCCGCTTCTAATACTTTTCCCATCGACCGTATTTGTCAAGTTCCTCTTGGCAAGCATCATTCCGGCACTTTCGCAACAATTGATTCCACTCTTCTTCACTGGACAAATTCCAAATCAAGCGAGTCTCGCCCTGGCTGGACAGTTCACGTTTATCAGCATCGTCCTTGAAGTCATCCAGGAAGGAATTATCAACAGGTAAAAGACACAACGTCGTTACTCTCAAATTCATTTGACATGGTTAATTTCAATTCCAGCTTGTTCTACTTTGTGGGAAAGAATTATAAGGAAAATCGTCCAGCGTCGCTCGGAGGACTCAAGCTCTGTATCCTTCTCCTGATCATCGGAGGCACTCTTCTCTCCTTAGTTTTACTCGCCTTTACGGGGCAATTTGTGAGTGCCATTGACACCCCGGCTGAGATTGTCGAGAAAACAAAGCACTTCTTGTGGACCAGCTCATTCAGCTTCCCACTCATTCTGGTCAACGCCGCCATTACGAATTTCCTCTTCATCACCACAAGTCCGCTCATAGTCTCTGCTCAAGTCGTCCAAGTCGTGTTGACCTTCTTATTGAATTTTTTCCTCTTTGGCCAAGGCGACTACAGCCTCAAGTGGGGAGTGGATGAACTGGGAACCTACAAGGTCATTCAAAGCGGATGCAATTTACTGGTCAATCTTGCCTTTCTCCACGCCGTGGAAAAAATAGGACTGAAGCAATTTTGGTATGACATCCCAATCCGAAATAATTTATCCGAGAATATTTCTACCCTGGTAGCTGTGAGCTGGCCCAATTTTGGAGATTCGGCTGTACGGAACTTCTTTTATTTTGTTGTGACACTGAAATTTATCAATTCGTTGGGTACGACGGAAGTCGGCGCATGGAATCTACTTAACACAATCATGTTTGGGGTCTTTCTACTTCCAATGAATTCTGTTGCCAGCTTTGTCAAAGTCCTCATCGGACTCGGTGCTGAAAGTCCGTCCTTGAAGAAAGTAATCGGAACCACTGCAAGACAGGCACTGCTCTGTCTCACCGCCTGGACAGTCATCGTGGTGGCCATTGGATTGCTTTTCTGGAGACAACTGGCTGCTTACTTTAGTCCGTCCAATCCGGCCGTCCAAGAACTTTCTGCAGTAATGTTTTACCATGTCGGATGGTCCTTTGTCATTTTTGGATACAACACAGTACTGGATAGCCTTTTCTACGGGACTGGCAAGACGGTCTACGTCTTTTACCAATCAGTGGTTACGAATGGTTTGGTCTATGTTGTCCCCTGGATTCTGTTCGAATTAGGCTACCTCCTTCCGTCCTATTGGATTGTCGTCATCTTGTTCATGGCCGGAATGGCCATAGACTTTTTCCTCACCGTCCTCTTCTCAATTCATTTGTGGAACAGGGTTCCCAATTAGTATTGAGGATATAACAGTCTAGCTAGCTAATCTAATATGTGACTTTTGTAATACTTTTGCTATTGACAGAAGAGTCGATTCTTCGCAGCTAACTTTTTTATTTTAAGCTCTATTTCCAACAAGATTTCTATTGAATTTTCATATAATAAAACTTTGTTACCATACTTTCCTATTGATGACGTTACTAATTGAACTCAGAGATTTAGTAATGGCTACTCCGACGTCTCCGCCAACAACTTTTTAAGGCTATCAAGGTTGGAATTGGAATTCTTCACTTACTTTTGTTAATTTGTCAAGCATCAGCAATGGGAGAATTTGACAGGATTGGGTGGACTCTCTTCTATGACTATTTATGACATGAGTGCCCTTATCTCCTTCACCATCTTCAGTTCATGCAAAACTCTTTCAGAAGGGATTTGTGATGCAGTGAGAGCATGCTCTGTAGCTAGCTGGAATTCCGGTCGTCGCTCTAGCTGCCGAAGAATGAGGGCTTTGTGAAGACCCATCTTACAATTTCGAATTGTAGAGACCCAGTCCAGGCTCTCATTGAAATTCCAAAGTATCTACATCAGAAATTAAAGCTGTGAATAAAACAGGCAAGGACTTTGACAACAAAGCATTACCTCATCAAATGTGCGATGCTTATTGACGAAATGAAAACTATGAATTGCATTTGGTGCCTTGTAGTAAGTCCTTGTCCATGGGGAGATCCTTATACAATGGGGTGCTTCGTTTGTCTGACGCAAAGGAACGGGTTTAGCAGGAGCAACTTTTGAAGAGTGTCCAAGAGACTTCCGAACTTCTGGAGCCTTATTTTCTACTTTGTCCTTTGTCAATTCTCCAGCAAAGACTGCGTAATTTCCTGGGTGGCCAGTGATGGCGTCTTGTAGGACGTCTCCATGAGTAAGTAGAAACCAGTACACATTCCGAAGAGCCAGTTGACCTTCAGGCTCCTCCAGAAGAAAATTGGCCTTCAAGAGAGCAAGGTCACTGGAGACGACGAATTCATCCGCTAGTTGATTGGCTTGTTTCCCGATTTCGAATTGTGTCTGTCGCATCCTAAGAATGACATTCAATTGTCAACTTTAGAACTGATGGATTTTACTGTTATTGAAAAAATCAATATAATTTTTTAAAGAAAGACAAACTTACATTGACTCGATTTGGGAGATGAGACGGTGAATTGCTTGATCAAAAACGCTATCGTCCAAATGACAAAGCCGCTCGGAAATAGCAAGCAGAAGAGCGTGAACGTCCTTGACATTCTGCTGTTCAGTTTGAGAGGATCCGTCCCCTTCGACGACTGAAGCGTTGAGAATCAGCCCCACAGATGAAATTATTCCAGAACTCAAGTTTAGAAGCTGATAGAGAGCCGTGACTAGGAAATGAACTGGCACGTTGTTCCTCACAGGACAAAGTGACGGAGGAACCATGTCGTCAATTTCTTCACAGATTAGGAAAAATCCTCTGGGGACGATGGAGAGAACCTCTGTTAAGGAATTTAGAAGATCCACAACAATTTGCGTGAGGTCGTCTTCTTCCAATTTCCTGCCGCTGCTTAGTCCCATGCAGATGCCCTGCACGCAAGTTTTCAATATCGGAAGTAAGAGATCAATCAAGTTCTGAAACCAAACTGGACGCTTCGTGCTAGTCCAGACTTGAGTCTTGTCCATTACAGTCCAGTCGACTGAATCCGAGAAAAGATCGTGATATATTTTTGACAGTCGACCCCTGGGGATCGAATGTGCCAAGATGTACAAGAGCGACGAGGAAACATGGTGATTAGCAAGAGACTTTGGAAAAGAATGGCAACCAGCATCGATACATCCAGCATTTGCACATCTCTTGAACCCTTTCCCTTCCAAAAGGAAGTCAGAAGGCGGAGCCACCACGGAGAAAAATAGCTTTAGAATCAAGGCACCTAATCGGCAGTTATTCATTGTCACAACCTAAACAAAATGTTAAATTCTTTTCATGCTAACTTTGGCGTCGACGCTTTATTCCACTTACTTTGAAGACTACGGCCCAACTGAAGCAAGGTTGTCCGCATAATAACCGGAGGCTGGTTACTAGTTCCCAATTGGAGAGATCAGTATGCAGGTTGTATTTTGGGCACACTGTAGATAGCACAGTTATCCAAATTGGGTTTTCTAGCCCAACACTTTTCACGGGTTTTTCCATCAAGGAACAAGAGGATAAACCACGCCTGAATGTCTAAGAACAAAACAATTTATCCATTATGGCTTACATTCTTGAGTCACCGCTCACGCTTGGATTACCTTGTAGAGAACTTCAAGTGGAGTGCCCACAAGAATCAGTGATGTCGCCAAACAGCGACATTTCAGGTGAATGGAGAACACCATTTTAGAAGCAGCGGGGTCCACATGGCCACAATACTGTTCCAAGTCCGTTGAAACGTTTAGTAGAATTTCTTCCACAGTTCCCAGGATGTTAAGAATGTCACAACAAAACTGGTTCCTCGTTTCTTCTCCAGGTTCAATCTAAAAAATTAAACCATTTTATCAATTTATCAAAATTAAACAATCGATGCTTTTGGCTAATTTTTACCCTGGAATACCGAGCTGCCAGAATTCCTAAAGAGTCATTTAGCAGAATGGCAAGGATCCGTTGAGCAAGTTGTGGTGGCATGACTTTCCACATGTCCCTCTTCATACCTTAAGAAAAACTGCTTTGTAGGCTAGTTAACGGAAAATTATTTAATTCATTTAATTTAAATACCTTTGAGAAAGTAGGCCCACATTTGGACTGTAGGTGACCCTCGCTGACCTTCGTAGTAAGAATGTGACGATGACCAATTTTGTGAGACTTCATCATGAATGATGTAAGTGGTAAGAAGGTTCATTTGACATTGAAGCATTCGGTCACTGATAACCTCGATGAGCGCACCGTGTTCGTCGTACTCTGCCTTCAGCTTCTCACTCGACCTGCCAAAACCTCAAAGTTAATATAAATCCATTTGACATGGAGTACCCGAAAGGACTTACTTTGCGTCCAGATTGAAGATTTGCTGGAAAAGCCAAGCGTAGTTCCTTATGATGGCCACATTGCTGATTATCACGTAGAGACTTTCCAAGCGCCCCGACGTAGTGCATTCCTCAGTGCAGTCCATAAGGTGAACTCGAATCTTAACAGACGACTGAACGAAAGCATTGACAAATTGACGCTCGCTTAACTCATCTCCCCGAAAAGGCATTTTGCTGAGTCTTTCGTTCTTTACGGCAGGTGGATTAAAAACTCCGAATCCAAAGCGCTGAGGAATCTTGAATCTTGTAGTCTTCGTAAAAGCGTCTATGTAAATGTCCAGAGCAGTCGTTATGTCACAAAAGTCATGCGAAATCATAGCCGGATAGTCTAGGATTCCACCCGTCAAATGACGACACACTGGATTCAGCTCTAGCTCATTCCCTACTAACCTTTCCCTTTCTTGTCCCAAATTTTTATCCACAAAGTCAATAATGTTCTTTTCAGCCAACAACAAATTATTCACTTTGGTACCAAACATTCTATCTCTCCAGAATGAGTGTCAAAAACTTGTCAACCTGCAGGTTTATTCCGTGGAAGTGGATTTCCCAAAGCGGCAATGTGCTTCGAAATCAATATCAGATACCGTGACTATCTTCGGAATCTCCTTGTTTAGTACTTGGTACATGGAGACCCCGTCATGTTTATAAATCCAAGTGGACTCAATGAAGTCGTATCTCTTGGGCCCACTAGTAGGCGATGAAAACCAAATCTGCCTGTTTGGAGATTGCTTGTTGATCACATAGGTTCCGAATTCTCCGAATTTCACTGTTAAGACTCCACTCTGAAATACATAAACTCTAATTATTATTACCCCAATTCAAAGCATTTTCAGGATTGGATTGTATTGAATACTCACGCTGTACACCACGTCACTGTCCCGAATGTTCGATGATTCAATGAGTTGATCGAAATATGTTGTAAGTGACTCCAGTGTCTCTTCTGCTACAATTTCATACTCGGATGCACTACAAATTAAAGACAGGCATGAAATTACAGAAAATACAATGTTGTTTTTGCATACGTTATACTGGACGTGTCTAGAGATGTGTGGACAGGAACCCTTTGCGATGAATTCCAAAGTGTTTGATCGATATGGAGACACCGAAATGTGCTCTGCCCGTGAGAACTGGGACACTGGAGACCTAGAATTCGGTCGTTCCGTTTGGCATTTCGTTGCCAAGATGCACCTGGACTGGGATTCCGTAGCCTCGTCTTTGCTGGAGTAGAGTAACAACGCCCGGGTAAAAGGAACGCACTTGGCCATGGGAACTTTAGCATTCTACTCAACGGAAGAAAGTGTCACTTTAAAGTCAGTTTAACATTAATTGTGATGTTAATGTAACAATTAATTGGAAACTTCGATTTGTGGAGATGAAATGGAATTAAAGAACCGCGAATGAATCCAAAAGTGAGGTCATGTGGGTGTGCGGGTAGGAGGCCAACGAGGAACGACACTGATACGAGCAGCGCCGTCTGCCAACAATAATTCGCCCATTTCTATAATCCTATCAATCAATCAATTAAAAAATTAATCTAATGGTGGCGAGGTGGAGGAAAAGAAAAGCCTGGCTGCCCCTCAAAATCTGCGCACAAACACATTGTCATGCTCTCCAATGAGGCCGTCTACACGGACCGAAAAAGGCCTTTCCTGTTATATAGGTAGATTAGAGCCATTATGCTTTAATAAATTATATGAAACGCTTGCCGGAAGTTCTAAGAATTGTTTCAGCGGTGACCTTTCACCCGCTGCTAAGTTAGTTCAGTTCCGAATAAATCAAATGGGATTTGTCACCTCCCTCAATTACTCAATTAGAAACCCGTTGTTGTCCAGGGCCTCCAAGCTTGTGCTAAACTTCGAGGAAACGTTAATGGGTTATAATGCGCATGGCTCATGAATTAAAACAATGGAGGATCTATTTCGAGTCGAAAGGGTGGTTGAGATGGCCACACTTTCTTGACGTTCTTGACAAACGAGTCTATTATTTGGGCCGCCATCTTGAAGTAATTTTGTTAAAAGGGACGACGTCATTTTAATTACTGACTACTATTATGGTTGTAGTTATCCTATTTATGTTTTGCGTCAAAATCAAGGATTTCGGTCGTAGTTGACAATGGAAGTGCCGATTTCTCCGCCAACATCCGCTTGAGGCTATCCGGGTCGCGCACGAGCGAAAGAAGTTTCTTTAGCTTGTTGATTTCAAATTGAACTCGAGCTTCACCTTCCAGATAGAAGACATTCCTGGAATCTTTTGGGAGTGTGCGAAGATTTGGTGACAGCTTCAGTGTCAACAGTCCACCGCTAAAGATGTCAACAACAAAAATTAGGCGGAAACTCTTGACGGCAACTGCATTACTTGTCGTCCCCAAGCATCAAGATTGGATGAACTGGATTGAATTGAACACGATGAGGACGGACTCTCTTCCGTGTCACCACTTGTTGATTCGAGATAGGACGTTCCTTGTTGATGACCAAATCATAAACCAGTACCTAAAGATTCAACAAACCGTTAACTGGGCATTAGAACAAATCCTTAGCCAGTTGATGCTTTACTTTTCCTTCAGCGGTCGTTGCCGCAAACAAAGTTGAGCTATACGGAGCCCAGCTAACGTCCATTATTCCACTTCCAACTTCGAAGACGTACATTGGAGACCTATTGGAGATAATGATAAAATGTCATGTTTACATTTGCTTTTTTGCTTTTTTTTTTGCATGCGTTTACAAATTGTTCTGATCCCAGATCTTGATGGTCCAATCTTCAGAACAGGATATAAAGATATCGACGTGGTAATGGTTCCATTCCAATGCTGCGACGGGCAAGTAATGCGCGTCAAACATCTACAAGGCGTCAATTAGTCCCGGATTAATTTACATTGGGCGACATTGCATTAAAAAAACAAAGCATCACCAGCAGGAACTTTGAAGCATAGTGTACCGAGCACTTGAGAATTTTCCCCTCCGCTGTCCCTACAAGGACTAAACTTCTGTCTTTAGGATGAAATGCCAGGACTCTGCCGCAGCCTATTTTAAAAAAAATATTATAATCTCACTGCACACTTTTCGTTGCGAGAATGAATATTATACCAAAAAGCTTATATTTTGTCCCATCCGGCCCCTGAATTGGTCGTCGTGGGAGGTAAAATGTCGCCAGTAAGGATCCATTCAGTCCGCCTGCGCTCTGAGTATCCGGTAAGCCAACGGACCACTGCGATAATTGGCCATCAAGTCCAACAGAATAGAAAGTGGGATTTCCACCTATGTCATCTGGACCCCATTTAACAGACCAAACGGAAGACGCGTGCTTGAGAACTGTAGGAATGTTGCTCAAGATTTCAGTCTGACTCTTGTTAGCTTCATTTGCTTGCAGATTGAGGACGGCGACATTTCCATCGTAGAGTCCAACAGCGACGAGTGAGTTGTGCCTAAGAACAAATCAAACGTTCTTCTTCAGTTTATTTTGTCAGTCAACTGTTGAGATGAAGCTACTGTGGATGTATGTGACAGCTCATGGCTCCCTTCGGAGCTGTCCAAGCAAACTCTGGGTAGGTGTAGTTCCTCAATGTGAAGATCACCACGAAGCCATTCCGAAGAGGATGGGTGAAATTGTCTAGAAAATATGCATGTTTATCAAAATATGATCCAGTCTGCCACAACGTCCTTACATGATCCATAGGTCACAGCAAACATGTCAGGCTGAGATTCCGACCAACTGATGCAAGTCACGTGCATTTTTGCTGCTTTTGAATAACTAAATCTCCATAGTGGCAAGAGTGAGCCGTAAATAGGTTCACTTGGCTCACGATATTCATCAGCTCCATCTTCATAGTATTTGAAGTCTAAAGCATTCATTAAAACCACAAGTTGGGAAATGGTGTTTGTGTGTTTATTTTCCAGCGTACCTTCAATTACTTCTTCATATACGTTGCTCCCGACGAGGCGCTCCATAAATCGGAGTCCATCAACGGCTTTGAGCAAAACATTTTGTTCGTTCCCACTTCCAGATTGATACTTTTCATTCAAGTATGACTCCTTCCGTACTTTTATTTTTGGCCGCTCCGGTACTTTTCTGAAATATTTGAGTATTGAAATAATTTGGGTTCATTGACTCCCATTTTTAACTTACGCATCCTCTTTCTTTGATTGGGGTTTCTCAGCACCCGCCGCCGCTTCTTCTCCATTTTCATGATGCTCATTCTCAAAATCGTTTTCAAGGTCTGCCTTGTGCCGCTTCACTTCCACCGGTCGATTAGCTGCATCGGCTTGGTAGGCATCGTAGATCACCCACTGATTACACGCATTCCTAAAGACAACCTCTGCTTGTATTTACCAGAAATATAATCAGACCTTGACCAAGTTACCTATATTGACTCCGCAGTGGATTCACTGTCTGAACACCTAATTCCTAAAACGTGACAGTTCGGTAATAAATTATTCAACAATTTCATTTGCTTCAGCTTGCTTATACTCTTGTTTTGGTCGGAGCTGATTGTGCCGATCTTTCACAAAAGTTAAACTGATTAAGTAATTTCTTTTGTCCATCGGCAGCGGCTGGTTCGTCTTTATCCTCTGAAATAGAAATGGTTTCGTGAATTGAGTCGTAGTGGATACTTTCTGTGAACTTTAAATTGCGCTCACCCTCAACCTCTTCCGCCTCCTCCTCCTTTGCCTCCGCCTTGGGCGGAACTGGCGCGGTTTTTGACGGAGCGACAGCTTCCTTCCCCTTCGTCTCTTTGGTTTTGTCCACTTTCTTTATCGTTGACTGGTCTTCCTCCTTGTCTGAGATGTCGTCAACAAGAGCTGCTCAAGAAATGAATGGCGTTAATCATGATTAGGATTGAAGGGAGGGTTGATTGAATCATGGCTTGCCCAAATCGTCAGTTTTATTAACTTCCCCAGGTTCAACCAATTCTGAAGCCATGGAGAACAAAGTAATGAAGGAACATTCGTCTTCAACTGGTTGGAAAGTCCTTGGAAAATTCATTCAAGAACAATTAGGAAACCTCTTTTATGTGTCGAAAATGTCGCCCATACATACCTCTCTTTAAAATTCCAGACAACCTGATTCCTGTTCTTCCGGGAATGGAATATCGTCAAATTCCGAGCAAATTGTTCCTTCAGTTCCTATTGAATGTCGAAGTATATAACATTAATGACTATGAATTGTACATAGAAATTGAACCTTGGTTGACCTCTGTTGTGAGCTTCTCCTGATTTGGAGGTTTTTGAAGCGCGTTTGGTCTGTACATGCTATCATCATCTGGATTCCGCTTACGTCGCCGCTTCTTTCCGGGCGTCGCTACAACCGCTGCCATTTTGAATGAGTTAGTAATTTAGAAAACTCCAATATGTTAAAGTGCCCAGAAGAGTTTATAAAAGTAAAGATTAAAGAGAATATTGAGCCCTGGGAATTTTCACCGGATGCTATTAAAAGTTGTAAACAGTTTGACAAATCTGTGATCGGAGAAGTTGCTGTGGAGAAAAGTTGTTTGGGAGCTCCTGCTGGTTTATAGCGTTGGCTGAAGCCATAGATCAAACTTTCAGGTCTGCATTGGCAATTAAGTAATGTGGTGTATGCCTCAAATTTTCTTGAGAAGAGTGCTTTGTGTGCTCTAGTTTCGCGTTGAAAATGAGTAATATACACGTGTAGACAAATGGGTCATAAATATGATGAGAGCTTGCTTGAATCCTGTTGATATGATGCATTTAGAAACTTTTTAGGGTTCTAATGGGAAGTATGGCTTTGGTGGTAGGAATGCATTACTTGGACGGAGAAAGTAAAAGTCCAATCGTTCCTATGACAACCCGATGCTCATCGAGCCTCGACTTTCACCGGGGAGAAAATTATTCCATAGAGGAATTTCACACATCTGTTTTCCAACAAGAATAAAAGCGAGGCATAACGGTCTCGTTTGATTCTAGCGTTCTCAATAACAGAGCTTATTAAATTCTTCCAACTCCTAGTCGGGATTATTGAAATTTCACTTTGATCCAAAATGGAATTGGACGATGGTCATCTTCAGAACGTCAACTTTCTCCAGCAGAAGGTAAAACAAGGAATAATTTCGTACCTCAGCTCTAGGACGTATCATAATTTGGTGTTAGTTTTCTGTGACCTCAACTTAATAAGTGCAAATGCTTTAGACTAAAATTGGCTAAAACTGGCCTGCCTGGGAAGCTAATTTATGACCGTATGTTTGGGTTTAGAGCAATGAGCCGAGCATTGGGTTCAGTCCAGATCGAACTCGTTTCCATTCCACGGAGAGTCCAAATGTCATGGACATCAATGACCTTCTCATTGGGAACAAAGATTCGAGTGGACCAGACTTCATTCCCAGCGCCCAACCACAAAAGACTGGTTTCCAAGTCGACAAAGTTTGTCGAAGCGGAGCTCAACTTCAGAAGAGACTGGAGCGACACATAGCTCATGCAAATGCGAGTTACCCCGTTGCCAATAATGGGAATGATGGACGTGTTGGAGGGGGTAGTTCATGGCCTTCCAGACAAGTCGTAATTAATCCTCCAGAGTCCACCAATGGGAAAGCAAAAGTACACGTCTCCACTAGCCCCAATCACTCCGCGTCATCTGCTCCTGACAGTCGTAGTAAAGCACTGCTTCCGCCTCAACGACTTGCCGTTCCCAGGAAGCCCAACACCACTACCGCATCCCATTTGCATCCACAAGAAGCGAAACCACTCGTACAATGGGATACTGACGACAGGTAACCAAAATAAAATCAAATTCATCCAACGTCTCCCGCCCACATCCGATATATTTCTCCATTTTGACGACATGGAGGATCCTGGTCTTCTGGATGTAACCTCTGTGACTTCATTTCGAAGATTCAATCGACACACGGGATATGCTTAAGGGTGGTGTGCGGCTTCTAAGAGCACACTACGAGGAAAAATAAAAAATGGGAAGGAAATTGAGTCTGAATTCCCCATTCCCTCAATCCTTCCTCCTGTCACTTTCTCCATCAGGGACAGAATCTTGGAGAAAGTTTCAGAGTTCCCAAAGCAGAGATTTGATTTCCTAATTTTTTTCTTTCGTCCGACACCCCATGGCTCATTTGACAGCCATGTCATACGCACTCAAAGTGGAAGCAGAGTGTTGGGGTCGTGGAGTCGAGTCAGGAATTGCAGGATTAGAAAATTAGGTTTTATGATGAGAGAATGGCCCTAGTGAGAACCCCCACTGAGCCAAAACAAACAAATAAGGACGTGTCCACTGAGTTCTACAAAACCTATGTATCACTATGTACTACAAGGAAAACAAATGTCGGAAACGTGCTGTTCAACTACTTTTTACGTTACATTTTGCAAAACCAAGGCGAAACTAGAACGATCTTTCTTTTGTCGGCTTTAATTCTGGTTTCGTGTGTCATTACAAGATCCATCTTAACGGTAGAAATTCTCTGTAAAATATTTGACTTTACTCAAAGATAGGATTTCAAGGAAAAGTTGATTCCTGAGAAACAGAGTTCATCCTTTAGTAACTTTTTATCAAATTGAAGAGCAAATATTGCATTTTCTAATCCTTTTTGCATATGACTGGACTCGGTTTGATTCAATCCTTAAGGAATTGGAACGTGGATTTGAGTCTTGGAAAGCTAGCGAGGATTATCATTCTTAGATTTTATTAAATGAAATATTTCACTTTGAGTTCTCTCAACATGACTTGGAAGAGAAAGTTGAATGGATTGAGGGAGGTTCCCTTCAAAGGCTGAACCACTGCAACGTGAAGCCTTTCATTTTTTTTTCAAACTCGTATATTACAAAGTTTCCAAAACTCAGAAGTGGATTTTTTTTTATTCTACGACTTGACTAATGAAGAAATTTTTGATCGGTGAGGTAAGCTTCCTAATGGGATCAACTCATCCCCTTCCAATAAAAAAAGTCTTCTGGCTCTCGTCTTCTCATATTATTCAAAAGTGAAAATCGGAAACTTTCTCTAGAAAGAAAGCATCCTTTCAATGTAAAGTTGAAAGCGATGGAATTTTCAAGGCGACTGACTCCATTCTAACTTTCTAATGTGAGCCTCGACCGCCTTCCTCTTCTGTCTCTCCTTCCCTAACGGGTTTGCAAAATCCAGAAGTTTTACTCTTATACTTTCACTATTCAATTTTCAAATTGACAGTTCGACATTTCATTGTTTTCTCTTGTATAGTGAGGAGGAGCTTTCATTCTATCCACAAGCCAAGACTACGAATCGGCTCACTGACAATTTATCTGTGGACAACCTCAGTTTCTCCGGGGAAGAAGAAGACCTTCACCTCACGCCGCCCCGAATTACTCCAAATGTTTGCCCATGTGACCCTCGACCTCTTTTGCAGGCACACTTTTATTCAATCCACGGGAGAAACCAATGCCAAATTGCTTAACAATGGGCCTGGCTGATGGGATTCAGGAAGCAGGAGCTAGTGGTGGCTGAGAATCATCCGAGCATGGGATTACATCTTCATAGTTCCGCTCATTTGAACCAAGGAGGCAGGAATCTTCATCAACGGGAAGAGTCTAAAGCTTTTGTAATTCTTCACTTGAAACCACAATGAGACCTCAGCCTCAAAGGCTCCAGTCAACGCCTCTCACTTCCAGAACTTTTGCCAAAAATTAAATGTGAAATACATGAATAAATATTTTGACCTCATACCCCCTGGAATTGAATTGACATGGCCAATCACACACTCGTATACAAAGAAATCAAAGGGAAAGTTGGCAAAAGGAGGGAGGCCTGTGTGAATAGAAATAGCAGGAGCAGACGCTCCACAATGACTTGGAACTAAATGCAATTTCAGTGACCGCAGAGTTCCAAAAGTGTAGCCGAGGACCGACATGACTACATCAGAATAGAAGCAAAGCTCAGCCAGTAGCCCTCAATTGCAGGTTCTAAATAGTTGATGAGGAAACCTCATATCCCTAGAATAGAAATAAAACTAAACTCAATAATGCCAAAGGGGAGAACAGCAAGGGAAACTAGTATAGATGAAACTAAAGAAGAAGGAAGAGAAAATCCACTCTAGAAACAACGTTCAACTTAGTTTTGTTGAAATCTCATTAGAGAGTATAAAAACTAAAGGTAGAGGAAAGGGAATTATTTGTGGCTATGAACATATGCAAAGAGAGCAAGAGCGGACTGAATTGAGTCGATGAGTTTGCTGCTTCTGCGGTTATTTGAGCCGTAACTTTTCCAATTTCAATATTGAAGAGAGAAAACTTTCACTTGAATTATTTTAGAGTAATACAGAAACAAAGGGAATTTGGAGGATTGAAGGACTCTGAAGGGAGCCATGGTAGGGGCAGGAAGGAACAAGCTTGTCACCATTAGTTCATTCCGGTTATTTGCGTATTCATCCCTCACAACGTCTTTTCCGGCTCAAACTCAAACGATGACCGGAAATTGTTGTTAGGGAAGTAAATTAGAAGAGGCGGAAACTCGTGCGCAAAAACCGTGTGCCAGGAAAGACTTTCCTTTTCACCGTCGTCTCGAGCGGTGGTTCCTTGATTTCTCCACGGAGAGGATGCAAGGAAGGTGAGACTTCGACGACTTGTCGTGGAAGCCACCAAGAACGTCGACAGTCACCAACCAAGGAGCAGCTGGACTGTTCCGCTTCCGCAATCACGCCAAATTTACTTGCACAGTATTTTTCGCACCTTTCTGCCCCGCTTCACCTTGGAAGAAGCTTCAATTGACAGAAGTCTCCTTTTGTAAACTGTTACTTTTCCAAATAAACAGAAGGCAGAAGTAATCCCTTTGCTGAGTGAAATACGATGAGTCTTAAACCTCCGAGATCAGCGTCTGTTCGCTGGAATCAGAGAGAATTCTTATTCGAGCCAGTCAGCCATCAGAGAACTTGCTCCCTTTACGTGCGAAGGTAAGCCAATTGTACATTTATTCTGGGAATCCATACTTGTAATAACAGCCATACCTTATTATTACAATACGAAATTATTTGCTAAATTCATGGGAAAGTTTCATTCGAATGGATTAGCATAAAAGGGCACACAATGAATGACCCTGAGATCAATTCCAAAGCCCAAACCTATACCCTTATGGTATAAAAATCCGAATCTCCTCGTCAAATCCTTAGGTTCGGAGAACGGGGAAAATAATTAAAGAAAAACAATGCAGAAACCCTGTTCTGTAAGGCAGGTATGCACTACCATAGCTTTGCTCTAACTTGTAGAAAAAGATTTCAATGCGATCGCGCAACAAAAAACCAGCAGAAATGGCGAGCAATTTTGAAATGTGATTGCCCTGTGTTTTTGAAGTTATAGATTTGCCAATATGTCATTGGCTTCCCTTAAACGTCACATGCAAGGTCGAAAGTGTTTTAAATTTGGCATTTAGATTTTGTCCAATTGCAAAAATAAATGGCGAAGAGCTAAATTGTACGATCGTAGACATTTAGTTTCTCCCTCCGTTCTAGGGGCGTTGATGAGCCCTGTCCTTGCATATTTCTGAATACCTAAACCGAGATATTTGAATCTATTGGCAAAACACCCAATGTTGTGCAAACACCTTCATAATATTCCTAGCTCCTGGTCCATAATTCTAGTAATACTGAAGAAAAAAATCCCAGCATGAGCAATCTAATCTTACTTTAGAGCAATGGTGGAATATGTTACTTTTTCCATCTGCAAGCACCGCGGGAACAAGAAAAACCAAGAAAAGGCGTAGGTAATGCATTCCTACGGATAACACTATGACGTGGCCAATGAAAAAATGAAGAAACTTTAGGAAAACACTGGTGTAAATAATAATTTTGGAGTTTGGTTTGATTATTTCGAGTCCGTCCAAATAACACTTTTCCCTTTTATTTGTCGAATGTTCCAAACCATTCATTTCTTGGATCAGCGCTCTGGTTATTGATGACTAGACAATTTTAACTTTTGCAACCCTTCCATCTTCCCGTAGTTCAAATGTGGCAACTGTTCATTCAAAACCACGTCGTTCCGTCCTTGGAAAGCAATCTTTCCAAGTTTGTGTCATTGGTAGTGAATGATTTGATGAGTTTTTATAAATTCTGCCTATTATTATTAATTTTGGATGGATATTGACGTGATCATTAAATTTCTTGAGAAATGCGAACTGAAAAGAAGCATTAATTGCTGTTCCTCAGATTTTCTTAAGCTGATGAGACAAGAGGGGTGAGTTAATGAAGGGGAATTATTGCTGAGGAAGGCGCTCAATTTGGCGTTGATTTTGTGTCAGACTAGAAGGGGATGGACTGTGTTTGGTGGTGGTGAAAGCGTGCTTTCCCTTGGCTGATTTTTATGAGTGTGGAAGTAGGTGGTAAGTGGGGATAATGTGGCTCTGTGCTTTGGCCCCATCCACGGGTGAAAGCGTGGGAATGAATGGCCGTGTTTGCAAGGGACTGAAGAGCCTTGTCTGCCTAAGAGTTTGTCAAGACCAATCACAGGGAAGGTGGGACCTTGTCAGGGAACATTAGACACAAATAACGAAATCCTCTCCAGATCCAATTTGTATTTCCCTCTCTCCAATGAGTAAACAAATCCTCAGAATAAAAGAGGAATAAACGGTCCAACAAAAGGGAAATGTCCGACTGCCACGAACCTAATTGACAATTGATATCCGCCTGTCTTTCCTACCTCTAGCCATTGACGTCGGCATTAGAGACACCCGTAAAGATGTCCGTTTTCAGTTACATTTTTTATCCTGCCCTCCTGAATCCGGTTCTAATAAGAACTCTCAAGTAACGAAGGCACTTTTAACTCAAGTTTGGTAAAGGACGGTGGTCACGCTCCTACTTCTGAAGTTCTAAACTTAACGTCATCACTCCTCATGCATGCTACCAGACATGTCCTTAGATTTTTATCCCATATTACCAAAGGTTATATATTGCTTTATAAATAATCAGGAACTCCAAAACTCAATAGAATTCAAGAGAAAGTTTCATTCCAGATTGGAAATTATGGCAGGAAAATATTCAAATTAAAATCTATCTCGTGAAACGAAATAAATTCCAAGCACGGATCCTGGTCGTATGTATAAATCCAAATATCCGGGTGATGGGTTTACACTCTCTTTCTAATTAATTACAGTCGAAAGGTTTGCACATTAACTTTGACAAACATGTTCATAATTAACGAATCTCTACATGTAAAACACATTGAAATATTTCCATTCCATTACACACTAGAAAACTTGACTTTCAGTAATTAATTAGTGCAATCCAATCCCTTGTTTCTCTTTCTTTAGAGATTTGGGCAGTGCGACAACAATTCTGATGAAAAGATCAAACTCATAATGAACTTTGATTTCTATGGAAGTTATGAGTGTGTTTCTACACGAAATTTTCCAGGAAAACCTAATGAATGGTAGACTTTGGATTATAGAAATAGGAGTCGTGTTCATTGGCTAATTGGTAGACGGATCGTGTTTATCAGCAGTCTTTATTCTGGGCATTTGTATTACCGGACTCTGTTGAGTTCATTGCATTTGAGGTGAGAAAGTGAATTTTCTGGAAAGGGAATAGAGATACGGATGATGCTGGTAGGCGTTTGAATCTTGTGCCTTTTGCTTTTGAAATGGATTACATCAAAGAAATTGCAGGGAGGCAATGAAAGTCTTTTGATCTTGATATCCTTTCCGCTTTGTTCCTATTCAAACTAGTAGGGAGACTCAAGTCGACCATGGGATGGAATATCAAGTAAGGAAACTCACAGGCAGGTCTTAGTGCCTTTGATTTACCGCAGGTAACTTTTAAGAACAACTTTTATCCCATAAATCTCATAAACTCTAATAGTAGTTGAACTAGTTGCTTTCATTTCTAAATTGCGTTTAGCCTCTCGGCGAAGTGGGCTCACCCTCTCAGCTTTATTCCCATATTCCCACAAGCCTATTTACAGATTAAACCCTCACCCTCTCTCACTCCGAAAAAAAGACCCTGGATTTATATTTAAAGGATTTCTTTCACAAAGTTTCAGCTATCGATTATCTCGACCAAATATTTATTTAATTCTAGAAAGTCCTGTACTCCCTCACTCCTAAATGGATTCATTCTCTTTGGCCAGATTTGGAGAAAGTTGACTGAGGCCAGCCTGAGTTGCCACTTGAGTGAGTTAAGAGTACGGGAAGATATGAAATGAAAAAAATGAAATGTAATCATCATGGTCGGACATCGTGAGAGATGATCTTCAATTGAGTAGCACAAAAGATATGACTTTGTACTAAAAGAAGAAGTAAAAGTGGGTAACTTTGTTCTTCTCCTTGACGACTTCCCTTTCGGGCACTTTGCGGGGTCAGAAAAAAGGAAAATTCTGTCAAAGACTTTCACTCTTGTCCACTGTAACTTCTCAAGTGCTTTTGTCCTTTATGAAAGAGAGAAAGGGAAAAATGAACAAAACCGGAGCTGAATCCCACGCTTGAGAACGCTCCTGATTGGCAATCGACCGAGATTTCCGTATACTCCGCTGCTCAGGTGATTTTTCTTTTATCGTAACACAAACAGAGCCAGCGCTCATCATCTTGACAGGCCACCTCCAGAAATACTCTTGACTGCCTTTTCTTCTTCTTCCATTTATGTATTACATCGGGATTCACAATGGAACGGGAAGACTTGAACTATCACCAACGCTCAATGCTCAAGGTTGATCCAACGGAAAGGGCAGGATCACACGTTTTGGCAGAAGAGCGAGAGATGCTTTGTTAGTTATTTGCCCTATGGATCAGTTGATTGCAATCCCAGCTCTATTGATGGATGCTGGAAAGAGTGGTCGAAGAACGGAGAGAGTACATACTTAAAGACTCTAATGGAGCTTCCCTTTACTCATATTGATCCCATGGTCTAGAGGTGAGCATCAGTACAAGGAGACCATCAGTGGGAATCAAATTAAGCCGTAAGGGTATTTTACCATGGCCCATTGACTCCCGCATGACATAATTACAGGTTACATCTCATCTTAACTCAATAATACTCAAAACCCTTTCAGGGAATCACGTGCAGAGAGGCGCACGGTGGTGGCTTCCATTAGATCCACTCCCACAGCACTAGCTCCAACCCGTCCCTTCTACTTTAATTAACTCTGGTCTTTTGAAAAAGGAGTCAAATCATCATTAGTTCAATGGGACATCCCCGTCGTTGACCACAACTCACCCTGAGTCCACCAAGTGGAGAAAGTACTCGTACTCTGTTACTTTTTTCTTACACGGTTTCCTCATCGTCATGAGCATTATGACTCTGTCGGCTCCCCCATTACGTCTTTATTTCATCAGTTTCTATGATTGAGTGGATCTGAAATCAATAGGAGCTCCGACCTAATTATACCTCTCTTCCCAGCAACACTGTCCTTTCACCGTCTGTTTACCTTCTCCTAATCCATTCCATCCTTCCATGTAGACACGCAGGGTAGCACAATGGAAGTCTCCTTTACCTACTGCTGGACTTCTCATCCCCCACCCGTTCCTGGCGCCATCTCCCACGTCCACACTGAAAGCGGGCGACGGCGTCCCTTGGGGAGAAAGGTGGAGAAAGTGGAAAGTGATGGTGAAAGGAGGAAGAGGTCGTGATGTAGTTATGTCTGGATTTCGTGGAGGCCTGAGAGGCTAAATGATAAGGGAAGAACCCGGACGGCGACCACCACCTGAGACACGGCCACATTCTGAGCACTCCACTGCACTCCGTCTGACTCCAAGGAAGGAACTCGTTCCCTCTTCCTTTCCATCTTTTGTTACTCAATGGACGCCGCGTGCTTGATGGGAAAGCAGAAGTCAGTCGTATGAAACCCATTCCAGTTCTACATCCAGGTTCAGTCTGGAAGCTACTGTGAGTGGAACCACAAGTGGAAGTCCAGTAGTGGAAAGTGGCAGTTGACAGGAGTGGAGCTACTGGAGCCAATCAGTCCAGCCTTGTTATTCCGAAGTTGTTTCTGGAGGGTGTCTGGACTCTGGGCATTAGAGGGAGGAGGGATGCCGGTGAAAGCGAGAGTTGGGTCTTGCTCCTCACCGATCTCCGCTCACTCGGAGGCTGAGAATGAAGGGAGAAGGTGAGAGTGAAAGTGAAGGGGCCTACCTAACAGTCTGCCTCCATTGTTGTCCAGCACTACCGCATTGTTACTCACATTGTCACACACAAACGTATCCTGGCAATGGACGCCCATCCACTACCAAATCCACTTACAACTCGAATCGCTGCACCCGCAAGGAAAAAAATACTCCAGCGATGGGCTTCAGCGTAAGTCACTCAATTCACTCAATTGGATTATCTCTTTGGCACTGGTTCAACCCCACTTGTCTCCTCTTCTTCCTAGCCACTATATTTCTAAATCCTTCTGACCAACACTAGCGTTACGCCCTTCCGATGTCGTGTGTGTGTTCAAGAGGAGGATCTCCACTCTGGCGTAGCAGTCTACCCAATACCTTTTATCACTTGTTGAGTTTCCAATTTTTATCGTTTCCAACAGTTGAGCTCTCGTCAATTTGAACTTGGGCATTTGGGAAATGATTTTGGGATTCTGGCGTTTACGCCCTGCCCGGGTGGAATTTGTGTCTGTTATTATTCTGGGAATCTTTTGGATGTTAAAACTAGGAGAGAAAGAGAGGTGAAAAGTTTTGATTTTATTTTCCTTTCAATAGTTTTTAGCCTCAACTCTCAGGTGGATTATTGGAATTCCTGGGGAAGACCTTTGAGTAGTCAGTGAAAGTCTAATATCTGGTGAAAGTAGATGCAAAATCCAAATCCTGAGGGCATGAAAGAACTCTCACTCCAAGTCACACAAGGAAGGAGAATACCCCATCGTCTTCATCATCCTACAGCTCATGAAACCATCCACAAGCAATCTGCGATCTTGATCGTCTCTCGTCCCTTTTTTGTGCAAACGTAGTCAAAAAATAGCGACTGTAAGAGATTAAAACGTGGCTTTCCTCTTGGGTCCCACTTTCGTCTGCTTTCCTTTCTTCAAGTTCGGGCTGTGAGTGGTTTAGGGAAAATACTCATAAAATACCTTCACTTCAGCAAAATTCCATAAATCTCCTCTGACGATTTGAAAATTAGAAATCCAATATAAGTGGAGTCTATCCAGTACGGAGTTCAAACGGAAGAAAACTCCATTTTAAAGAATAGAAGAAAATAACCCTCTCATCCCTCTCCCTTGCTCCGTATGCATTTTGGCAGAATGGTCCACTAAGTATGCAAAATTATATTTGCGTTGCATGTGAGAGCTCAAAAGGAGTATTGGATAATTCAAGTTTACGTTGTTGACTCAAACTGAGTTATTACCCTAGTGGTGAATAATTCAAACTCCTTTTGCAATGACTTTTTTGAAGTCCGATGACATTATTGAAACGACAATTGCGGTGCAAATTGAAGAGACAGTAGCGAACTCTGGTGAATGTGAATTCCTGTCAAGTGGCTGTAACACGAGGGATGACGCGGGGTGAGTGAGTGTCGTCTGGCCCATTGTCCCTGGCCATATTTATGGACCTGATTGAGTCCTGTCAGGTTGACACCCATTTATTATGCAGTGATGAACGGGGAATGGAGGTACTGAAATGGAGCAACTCCAGCCAGTAAGTAATATTGGATTGTCCACCTGGAGACAAGAAAAGTCTCTGACAGTTCCATTGTCCCCGTCTCTTTTAAAGGCTACTCAATTGAGTCATTCAATCAGACGGATATTCCATATCCGTTGTCGTGATCCTAAACAGAACCATTAGGGGGTCTCCATTGCTATGTGAAAGTACTTGTACCCTTGGCAGCATCCTAAGGATTTAATACTTCCTTCCAGCCATATACCTCTCTCCCTTTCCTCGCTTGAAAGAACCTAAAACTTTCATTTCGGAGAGGATGATTTTATATACAAAGTCCATGGACCAGAGAGTCATGGGCCCATGCTTATGCGGTCCATTTCGTTTTCAAGGGGAAAATCACTTTTCTCCAGTCAGGAGTGGCGTACATGGGTTTCAAATGAACCACTTCGACCAACACACTGGGTTTGCGCGTATGAGGAAAAAGGATTTGAATCCTGTTAAACGCCTTACTAGGAATCTCATTATGGCCATTAAACTCCTGCATTATTGAATCTCCAGTTGAGTGGACACGAAACGTTTACTTGCACCGTCATTTCACTCCCACCGCCACATTCTGACCAAGAGCTCTTCCTCGTCAGACCCATTCACCCGAATACTAGAACAAGTGAGTCTAATTATTGTCTCAAGATCGCTTTGTATCGTAGGGATGAAAGTAGAGAAGGAAAGGTTTAACTTTGATTGGGACTATAATGATATCCAGTCACGAGATGGACCGTTAGATTTCCTTGTCTTGTTCTGTTACTTTCTCCCTGGGAAAGGGATGGGGTCAAGAATAGAAGGAGAAAGTGATGGAATCAATATAATAACCTCATGGAATCCACCCCACATCCGTTTCCTTTCTTCTTCCGTTGGATGAGTCAGGGAAAAGTTATCAGCTAAGACAGACGAGAATGCTCAACAAACCATGCTCCGACTTACCTTGGAATGAAAGGAAATAACTTACTTTTTCTGTATTAATCACACATAATTTCATGAGGCAGGGACACCTTGTTTCCACATTATTTCATCTCCACCACTATTCCCATTCCCAACCTCATTTCAATCACTACGCTCCATATTATTTATGCTAATAGAAACTTTTCGGCCTTTAGATCTTTCTGCGCTGTGTGAGATAGTGTGGTCTTCAGTGAACTTGTGATTTTAACGAGTTCCTAATTGGAGAGACAACCTGGAATATGATTTGGAGGTTTTAGACCTACGCTTGGTTTCACGTTTGGATCGACAGAAGACCAGACGAGTTGTGTTACAGTCAAATTATACTCGAGGAGAAAGGAATCAAAGACCAATTTTCTCCAAAACGACTCCATGTTCCTATTCAACTCAGTCCCTTGCCTTTTCCCCTGCTCTCAAATCAGCGTTCTTAATTCAATTATGGGACTCTCTCGTTTGATTCTTTAACCTCCTACATTCTGCCGTACATAAGCGCTTTCTAACTTTCATTGTTGACAAAAGACGTAATCGGATCCAGCAAAGTTTGTACGGTCTCCACTTCCGCTTTTCCTCCCCTATCTCTGAGGAGACAGCCCAGCAGAGAGCCACAATTATTCATCCCTGTAGTTGCTTATACACCGACTACACTTTATATTATACACAGAGATCCAGGGAAGAGTAAATTATTCAAATATTGAGTGTGTGAATTTTAGTTGGCTCATTCTAAGGGAGTCCAGGGGAAAAGAGTGAAAAAGTGAAAGTCTTGGGAAAGGAGCTAAGCTCCTTATGCCAACATTTGTGCCCATCTGATACCCAGCAAGGGACGAAGGACCCAATGGAAGAACCAATGACTGACACCCTTTACTCCACCAGAACCAGAGATACACCGAGTCTTCAGACCAAGAACCAGCTCCTCAATTTCCTCCGTTTTTGCAACTTCTTGAGTCACTCCTATGCAAATTTCACAAAATCCTTTTTCCATCTCGGTGCCTTTCTCTCTTCCCGCATCGTCCACGCTTGAGTTAAGGAGGGCGTTGGTGCCGAATGGTTTCCGGTCTCGTCCCTCCACTACCTCCTTCCAGAATAACTTACATCCATTCCAGCCTCTTTATTAAACCAAATACACTCTGACTCTCTTCCCGTAATTTATGATTAATGACACTTTAATTAAATCCTTATGGATTAAGGCTAATCCCAAAAGTAATTCCAAGTTCTCTCAAATGCCCTCTGCTCCTTTGGATCAATCAATTCGAAAAGTGAAATGAACAGGCGGGTGGGTTTGAATTGAACAATGAACCACCATACTACCATAGGAAATACTCTTCAAAATACGATAAAAGCATCCCTTGCACATTCTGATGGCAAGAGCCTCCCACCCTTTTAGAGATCTTAATAAAGTATTCTATTTATAAGATATACATCTTCTCCATTGTTCTTTAATCCACCATATTATACGTATGAGTAACGATATGGAACTAAAGGAAATCCCTTTCCTTTTCCTTTTACTCCTGCTCAGTTGTGGGGACGTAAATCTTTTGCGGTGTGTGAAATACCCTTTGCCCTGGTCCTGGCCCTTAATGAAATGGTAACACAAACATTGACGTTTGATTTACGACTATAATTTAATTATGCGAGTCAACTGGATCTTTCCTATAAATCCTTCATCCCTCAACCCCTAAATCTTCTAATCCTTAGCTTTGTCTCATAGCGTGACCACCAAAGCTCAAAATCAATCGTATAGTTCCGCCATTGTCCTAAACTATATAATCTCAACTTTTTCTCTCTGAAACTGACTTGGTGGGATTCCTTTGATCCTGGACTTTGTTTTTATCAAATGACTCCCCACCTCCGTCCCCACCAACAAATGTGTGGGCAGTAATCCAAAGTAGGAAGCCATGCCTCTGCTCCAGTCAGTTTGAGTTTGAGCGGGCAGAAGGATGAGGACGGACCGAAACTTGGTAACTTTGTCACTTAGGAAGTCATGTGTCTCTTGACAGCAGAAAGGAAGTGAGAGTCATGTGATGCAAGGTCTGTGTGTACAGGAGAAAGTCCGTGCTTTGTGTAATAAGAAATATTAGGGTTGAGGCTGCCTCCGTTCCCACTACTGTTTGTCCTCCCCGACGGACTTTTGACTTCGTTGATGATGAAGAGTAAGTGAGGCTCAGAGAATGGTGGATATCTTTTGAGCTCTGCGACCCTGCTGCTGAGGCACGACACCTCCAACAATCGGAGAACGAACGGAATTGGATAGGGAAAGTCTAAAGATAGAATATGACACACTCCTGGAATTCCCAATTCAAAACTTTTACTTTCTCCTTATACCCATTTCCGAAGAGGAAAAGACGCCCGGGTCCACTTTATTCAAATTCAGGCTTAAATGAGTCTTTCAAAATGGGAAATCGATTCCTACACATACACGTTGTGTCTATCTCCTCCATTCCCAATTCCACTTGGCGTTCTCACCTCAAACCTAACCTGTTGGGAAATCATAATTGAGTCCATTAATTGAGAGTAATCCAATTCTTCTCGATTATTGCTATCACGTGCCCTCCTCCACTTTGTAGTTTGTCGCGTTAGGTGAGTTGCTCCCTTGGACTCGCACTTTGCACGGCTTCCTATAGTTTCTTCTCACAAGTTCAATCTCCAACAGAGACGTGCTTGATGTCTGCGTGTGTGGAAGGCGGAAGTTCCGTGATTGTTGATGACTGAGAGTGAGGTGGGTAGCCATAGTGTTTTGGACATTTGGGTTGTTTGGTGGGTAATTGAAATGGTGTAAGGGCCCTTGAGTAGTACTCCATTTGGGATCCGGTGGCAGGGGAAAGTCAGGGAATGAGAGGCCAGGAGACTTTTTGGTCCAGTGAAGGTAAGGCGACGGGAGCTCAAGTCTTGGGTTGAGAGATCGACTGGAGGCACGGAAGGAAAACAATCGATTCGGGATGGATGGATTTTATAGTTCCCTCTTTGGCTGGAGAGAAAACGGACCTCCACCTTCTTCTTCCGACATCCGAGACAGGGAGCTTAGCTTACCTCATCCCTCTGGATCAGAGCAGTCTCCCTTCCAGCATAGTCCACACTCTAGAAAAACGTGCTCATCAGCCAACACTCAGCTTCAGTATGGATACTAAATAAAATTCCAGAGAGCAGTCACTCCTTCACAGTAATAAGGAGAGAACAAAGAATTCCCTCCAGAAACAGACCTTCACCGCCCTGAAATTTATATCCAGAGTCAACCTGTCAATCCTGGTTTGCATAAAATGCATTTAAGGTTCTCCCTTGGATTCCATTTACATTCCACTCCTCACCCGCTTCCAGTCGGGCTGGAGATCCATGGGTGTTTGCCTTGGATAATTTATATTTAATTTACACCCTGCTCCCATACTCCTGTAGGGCTAATGAAGAATAAGCTGCCAGGGAGAGGAGTGTTGAGAAATCCAATGATCCTCAATTATGGCGTTGTCACAGGGTATAATTACTGTCTGAGGGACATTCGTCCATTTCGCTTTATGAAATCCCACTCAAGAACAACTAACAATCATGGTGGCGTCAAAAGGAGAAAGTTCTCCAAAGCCACAAGGCTTTTGACGGAAGTGTCAGAATTCAGAATTTGAGTCTTAAAATATTTGAGAGAGAGAGAGAGAATTTGAAACCTCTTTCAGGCTTGGAATTCCCATGGCATCATCATGGAATATGAAGGAGAACTAAAAGAAATCCCATGTTTAGGCCTCTTCTCCAAGTGTTTGGTAAAATAGAGTAGAGGCAGGAGTCGATTCAAGTGTAGAATTCCCACACCTTTCCTCCTCTCATTTTCATCTAGTCATTTGCTTTCTCTCAGAGGAGCCAACCACATTGTTGTCCTTTCATAGCCAACTGCCTCTAGAGAACGACAAGGAGATGGGAAAAGTTGTTGATTGAATTCCATTTCATTAAAGCCTCATTTCCCCTTCAATTAGCATAAGGCAGTCTTCATCTCTTCCATCAGGAGAAAGGACTTTAGTTTTTCGGATTGACATCGAGAGAGGTACTTTCTCCAGTCCCTCTTCCAGTCCGACTCCTCTAGCCCAGCAAGAGGAGTCAAGTGGAGAACTCATCCAGATCAGGCTTTCTCCCGCCACTTTTTATAGCCGAACTTTCTCCGTGGAGATGGAAGCCCCATCCGTGTTCTACCCGGGGTACTAAATTCCTCTCCCGCTTCACTTTCACTCACCCATCGGAAGGGGAACTCCCGTCTGTCACAAGGATCCCTCACAATTTGGCACTTGACAGCTAGAATGAATTCCAGCAGTGAATCGATCTTGCCAAAAAAAAAAGAAATACTGAAATGAAAGTTGTTTGTGCGAACAATTTGTCTTCCTTTCGATTCCTCGATTGTTTCATATCATTATCCACTTTCCCTTTTGGGTGACTACGTGCGAAGGCCATTTATTCCTCCTCAATAAAACTTCTCACCCCTCGAGAGAGGAGAGAAAATGAAATAAAAAATAGTAATACAGAAAACTTTTAGTTTTATTTTACTGGAAAAGGCCAAGAAAACTTTCATCTCTTGGGCCAACAGAAACTTTCTCATTTGAAAGGAATCAGGGAGGAAGAAGGAACGCAAACTTCCCCGTTTACCACACCTGAGGAAATTCTGGACACTCCATTTCCCTTATGTCAAACGGAGATGGTTAGGTTAAAGTTCTATCACGTAGAGCAAACGATCCGTCTCTTGAGACGCTTCTCACCATTAACTTTACCCAGTTAAGAATTCTTCCTTTTCCTTTACAAAACTTAATTAGCATGGCTCAATATCATTAGACCTCAAAGGTAGAGTGGGGAAGACTCAAATTGAATCATCAGAGAAATATGGCTGTTTACTTTAGACTCTGACTGCAAAAACAGACGAGGCGTCTATTAGTCAAACCGGCCAGGTGTAAGTCTTGTTTGGTGCGTTTCTCTCGTAAGGAAGTTGACACAAACTCACAATCCCGTAAACAAAAGAGGCTTCTAACGATGCTTGCAAAGAATTTGCACCAAGGAATTTCTTAGGAATGTTTACATTTTGAAAGGAATGGTGTACTACGCCTGATAGTTAAACACTGAGCTCAAACGACAATCTCGTAAAGAGCTCATCATCCGCTTGAAATCTTAAAAAGGAAAGAGAGGGAAATGAAAGTATTTTAATCTCCGAGAAAGCAACACTTTCAAAAAGGGAAAGTGTGAAAGTATGTTTTTTGTAAAATTAAAATCTGCCTGCCTTAGTTTTAAATTCTCATTAAGCCTCCTTAATATGGGCCTTGTCTTCCAACTTCAAGGAGATCTTTTCTTTTTACTTTATTGTTGAATTTCATTAGAGACTATTAAGGGGGCCATGAGTGTCCCGTGGTTTCATTAGTCCGCTCCCTCCTCACATTTTCTCAATGCCCTACAGTTCTTTCTCCCTGCCGCCGCTTGTTCCTGGTGAAGCGGTGTTGACGGGGAGAGAATGTGGGGCAGAGGGTGGGTCCTGGAGTTCATTCTTTTGTGCTTATTCTTTCTTATTGGGCTGGAGGGTATTCCGCTTTGTTCGGTGGTACTGCCAATCCACCTGGTGTGTTTACGGTGAGTCGTAAGTCTATCCGTGACAAGAAAAGAGTGAAAGCGTGCTTGCTGCGGAGCTTTCCTTCTTCTTCTTCGGAGGGCTTTTATTTGGTGGTGCCTCCCAACTCCTTCCTTCGGGTGGCAGGGAGCACGGCTGAGGCTGACCAGCTTGGTGGGAGGCTTCTATTGGCATTCAGCTTTGGCAAGACTTCGCGTGCGGTTCTTCGTTCTCGTCCTCGTCTTCTTCGCCAGTTTGCCGGTTTCACTTCCGCTCAATTGAACTAAACCCAAACTCATCCAACTTTCTCCAGGAGTGAAAGTGAGGAACTGAGAAACCGTCCTAGGGATTAAGCCAAAACCAACAGTAGAGCACGACCATGACGGTAGGCCGCTAACCCAGTCACACGCACTCAAAGGGCCTCATTCTTACCATTTCCAAACCCTTAATTGTTGCTCTTTTCGTGTTTCCACAGAGAGGAGCGTGAGAGGTCAAACTCACACACCGAGGGGAGGCGATGGCAGAGGATCCCGTCTCTTCGACTGGCCAATGGGAGACTCCGCGGTGCATATGCCTCCGTCCCAGGTCCAGTGACAACTGCCTATTCCCACCCCAACTCGCCAACGGGCGGTGGTGAGCACCATGGTGGGAGCTACTTTGGACTTGGCAGAACCACCGGAGATCCCACGACTGTCCTCATAGAACGAATTCATCACCCATCCGATTCTCTCCTGACAATTGATGACGACTCACTCCTAGTGGATGACTACATCTCACCTGACATGAACTACAGATCAGATGGCTACGGGTAAGCACCACTCCTTTCTTACTCTAATGAATTACTCACTGGGCGGTCTCAGTAGGCCAATCCCAATTATTGCATCCGTGCATTTCGATCCCTCACTGCAAATGGCAGTCTTGCATGGCAGGGGTGAATGTCGCAAATTGTCGCAGTTAGTCCCTATTGGGCACAATTATCGATTTGTGCCAAAAGGAAAAGACTCAACTCCTCCAGGAAATGAGATTTGGTTTCTAATTTATGAGTCTGATTTGAATGTTGTTAGGAAACAGGAAATGTTCCATAAACTGGGAGGCTTTTACATATCCCTCGGTATGTCTTCCCATGCCGAATCTTACACAGGAGGAATTATTGGAATTCCATTTTCATACTTTTAACGACTTCCATCCTTTTCCCATGGGGCGACCTCCGACCTCTCTCCTGCTCCCTTGTCGCTTGGTGTCGAAAAGGATTCGATCAAGACGGATGAGATTTGGGGATGGGGGTGGTGACGGTGATGCCGCCAGAGTCCAAAGTCTCCCAGAAAAAGAGAGAATTTGGAGAGAATGGAGGAATTTTAGACTGGGATTTCCCACCCTATGCAAAAATCTTTGGCTGGAAAGTTTTCACCTGAGTGCCTTCTGCTGGTGCTAAAACAATGAGCTCATTGAAGGATATCGACAAAACTCTCATTCTTCCTTTCTCCGTTCAACTTTTCCAGACACTCCCGGACTAAATCCTTGACGTGGTGACTTCAAAGTCACCTAGTTCTTTGGAAGTGGCGGAGGAGCTCTATTTTTCCATGTCGCTCTTTCCCGCCCTCCTGCTTTCACCACAATTTCTCATTTTCTTCCTACTTTTCTCCATTCCTATAAAAAAAGAGCCGTTTTTCTATGAAGAGTAATAGATCCTCATTGTTCCATTAGTCTGAAAAATGAAGATTAATTTCATTACTTTTTCTTCGTCCTGTTCTTTTGCCCAACACCCTTGCCCTCCTCCATGGCCAAAGTTTTTGTTCGTGCTCCTGATTTAATGGACTTTGTCTAACAATTTTGTAGGTCAGCCGGTCCTCCGGGTTTCAGTGGATCCCGCGTCCACTTCTCTGGGGATGACGTGAGTTTGTATGGGACGCCAAAAGACGAAGGTCTCACCGCCAGTATGACGAACCTGGAAAGGTCAGGGAGCCACGCCTCCACGGCGGCTGAATCCAAACCCTCCTTCCTTCGTAATCAACTGCAGAACCTCTTCCAACCGACGGATAACAAGTTGGCCATGAAGCTGTTTGGATCCAAAAAGGCACTTATGAAAGAACGGATCCGTCAGAAAAATGCTGGTCACTGGATCATCCATCCCTGCTCCAACTTCAGGTGAGCTCCGTCGAGGTCCTGACTCAATAAAACCACCGCCGCGACGTGTCTTTTCAACTACTGAAAAGAGCACACGCCCCTCGCGGAACCATAAATTTCTCAAGTTTGAGGATAAAAATTTTCCTGTCTCATCCACCACCACCGGAAAAGAGCAAAGTTTTTTTTTGGCAGGAGAGGAAAACTCCTCCAGGGGGAATTATGAACATGATTCATGAAATTACAAGCAGTTTTACTAACTCAAGTAGCCTTCCATCTTCTCATAGAGAAGTAGTTGCAAGCATTGGAACTCATGCTACGAATAGTAATTGTTTGCTGAAGAGAGTCCCTGTGTTCTGATTGGTTGATGGATGGTGAGTCCACTCTCGGACATGAGTTGGGTATTTCTCTATTTCTGTATCGGTCTAGATCGATCCTATAATCATCCTTGGCCTCGCTTTCCCCTCGTTGGTGCGGTGGTGGTACGATTTCTGAGGTGGGATCTTCATCAAGTGTTAGACAAAGGATTCTTTGTGTTTCATCCGTCCAAAGGGAGGCCTTTCTCCTGCTGTCCTTAGGGGTGCGTGCCTGAGGTTCTACCTCAGAATGTGTGTCCCTTCTAAGTAATTAGAACCAGAGCATATGAACAACGCCGGAGAAAGTCGAGAGCCTATAGCTTTCTCCTTCACTTCTCAAAGAGGGCTCAAGGACTGTATTCATTTTAACTGAACTTTTTAGATTCTATTCCACTTTCCTGTTGTCAGCTTCTTCAATGGACCCAGCGGAAAATTTTAAAGTATTCCATTTAATATTCATTAGATTCCGAGTCCTTAATAAAAGATACCTCGCCTCTTATTCCGCCCGAGAAGGAGCAGGGAACGGGCGGAGGAAAAAGCGTGTGAGTGGAAGCGGAACAATTTGAACTTAGCACGGTGTGCGTCCATCCACTAAACGATTTCTCATCACTCAAAATAACATTCAGAAGGAACATTTGCTGTCAGGAATGTTAGATTTCTTATAGCGAGGAACGTGCTCGCCAAGTTCTCTTATTTCTGCCTCGGCCTTTAAGTTCCATGCAAGGGACGTCATTTCCATTTCATAATTTGGCTTTGGATTAAAATGGTGATGTGTAAGCGGGTGAAAGCGGACTTTGATTTATTATTCTATGCGGAGGAGTTAAGGTTGGTGTGTTACAATTTTCACTCACCGACTCCCTCCCTCTGATCAAGTGTTACACCTCTACGACTCTCGGGAGACAACATACTGAGTCAGGCAGTGACTAAAGTATTCCGGCCTTGATTGATTACTTTCTCATTTTATTACAATACCCACTTCAATCAAAATTCGTTTTATGATGGAAGGGAATCCAAATTGAGATTGGACTGCACCGTCGTAGAATCCCCATAGTCTTCAAAATATACTCGTAAGAAGGACATTAAGAGTCCCAAGGTAGAGGGATTGAGGTGGATAACTTGGAATCGCAGAAGGTGCGGGAGACAAGGAAATATTTTGTGAAAACAAGAAACTGTGGAAGAGATTCCGGGCGGAAATCAAATCCAAGTTCTTTCTGCTGGAAGGCCGCAAATGTTCCCAGGACGCCTTGCCGTGTGTTGCAGGAGTAAAGTAAAGTCAGTCATTCGAATTCTGTCCCGTCCACGGACAGAGGATTTGAACGCAGCAGAGCCCTGGAGTTTATCATTTGAAACGTGTTGGTAGACTTCGGTTTCTTTTGATGTTGTAGTCCCTCGGAATTGCTTAATGTGGTGCAAAGGATGTGGTTTCCAACGGAGGTGGTGATAATGGAGACTGGTCGGACTGGGGGTTAGAATTCATTATAAAAACTTCCGTTTCTTTCCTAAATCCCAAATTACGGGCTTTAAAAACCTCAGAAGGGTTTTTGCCATCATCAGGGCCTGAGTCACTCTGCATATGAATCACGGGACTGTTTCCAAGAAATTGAAAAAAGGAAGCTTGGAGGAGAATCAGAGGAAGAGGAGTGAAAGTGATTTCGGAGAAGAAGGGGAAAATTATTGGAGGGTGAGTCTAGGGCTGTGGAGCCTCCTTTGAACCTGGAATGAATGAAGTTGAGATAGGCTGGAGATCCAGGGAGGAAGAGCCATTGGAAGTTCTTGTTATCATTTGACTTTCTCTCTTTATATTATTGGTCGGGAAATACCCATTGGAATTTATATCTTCCCAAATTGGACCATTGGATCACCCTCCACGGGGTGGTGGCTTTCCTCCGTCCCCCACCAAGTCTCGTCGCTTCCCTTATCTCAGAAAAACACAAATTGCAAAAACTATTTTTATTTCGGAGACCTACTTCCTTCAGGAGGAATCTCATGAATGAAGTCCCAGCAGAGGGAGGGAGGGGAAAGTGAATGAATCCCTGGATGTGATCATAAGCCAAAGAGTGATGGAATTATTTCTGGTTCAAGGCATCCGTCCAACTCATGAGAACTTTCTCCCATATAAGAAACCAGCTCAAGGAGCCAATGAGCAGCCCACCGCAGAGAGATTAATTGAGGCGTCAAATTCAAACTGAAGAACCACTCCTTATGCCGATATAAGCCTTTCCTCACCAATCCTCAACATGAGGTACTGATGAGCAAAAGAAAACCCACGCCAAGACTTATGGGCGGAACTCAACTCCGGAAAAATCCAAGGTGAAGATCATCCAAAACCCGGGTCATTACTCAGGTCCATTTCGATAATTGGACAGTCCTCCCTACGTCTAATGGAACTCCCAATTCTTGCATATAGGGAGCTTCTCAAGGCGGTACTCTGCCGCCTACGCTTTGTCAATACATTTCCATGATTAGAAAAACCGATTTTAGTTAGTATTCGTAAATTCTTCATGGAGACAAAGGAACGCACTTTCTACACCTCCGATCGATATTACCTGTAATTCTATTTTGAATCGGAAAAGTAGGCTTTTTTCTTCTTATTATTCTGGTTCTTATGAGTGATCGATGTTCATAGTTTTTGATTTCCTCTATTCCATTTGCTCAGACGTCACCTCTACTATATTTTATTTGTTCAGTGAGAAACCATTACTCCAGATGTACTCACGCACAGGGCTCTCTACTCCATCCTGGTAAACAAGAGAAGGGTGAAGGTGAAAGATGTCAAAAGTCATGTTGGATTATTTCTGGAGGTGCTTGGAAGCAGGGGATGATTGGTGGGAGTGTTGTTGTATGTTACCTGTGGGAGATCTGCATGTTGCTCGTGTTTCGCCCTGCTCATCGAGAGCTTCGCTTGGTTCCTAATAGGAAGTTTCTGTCTAGTTTCGGGCGCACCCCGTAAATCTTCCGGTTCATTAGACTAAAAGCTCAGGGAAAGCAAGGCGCTGCTTTCCTCCAGACGCCCACTATTTTCATAAGTTTCATTTGAAGAAGGCGTAGGCTCTCAATAATCTCATCCTGTCATCCATGCCTCCCTCTAATCTCAGCCACACTCCAGTGACCCACTTTGGAAACAAAAATCCACACCCCTTTCCCAATAATAAGATGAGCATCATAAATAAGGGTCTGACTGGAATTTATGAATTCACTTTCTAGGTTCTACTGGGATTTGTGCATGCTCCTCCTCCTCGTGGCCAATTTGATCATCCTCCCTGTGGCGATCTCGTTTTTTCGAGATGACCTCTCCATTCGGTGGATCATCTTCAACTGCCTCTC
The DNA here is from genome assembly GCA_009869845.1 of Pseudachorutes palmiensis. NCBI lineage: Eukaryota > Metazoa > Arthropoda > Collembola > Poduromorpha > Neanuridae > Pseudachorutes > Pseudachorutes palmiensis. The sequence continues at coordinate 66,505 of VNWY01000015.1, read as the reverse complement.
AGATACCATCTTCCTCGTCGACATTGCAGTAAACTTCAGGACAGGTAAGGCTCCTTGTTTCATCAACTATGATAATCTCCATTCTACAGTCCTTTATTATAGCCTCCATGTTTAATTCATTATAATAGAGCCTCTGCACACTTCAATGAATTCATAGCATTCGTCCTTGTCACTTTCTTCTTGGAAAGTCTTCACTCCTCCTGGCACGGCTCGCAGTGTCCCATACACCTAAAAGCGTTTCCCCGTGTAAATACAAAATTCACCGTTTGTTTACTTTTCCCCGCTTACGAATGGAGCTCTCGTAAATGAGATTTAGGGAAGGACGTTGTTTGGTGGAATTCCAAACAAGGATGGCATGTCCAATTAAAAGGAGGCTCTGGAGCAGGAAAAGTCCACAGTCAAGATTCCCTTCTCCTTCTAAGGACACTTAAGACCTGGAGGAAGTGAAAACTAAATCAAACCCATTCCACCAATTTAACTTCTCAAGTGACAATGCCGGGGACATTGGGGCCAAAGTATTTGGTGAAAGGAAAGTAAACTGTCCTGAGAGTTTCCTTGTCCTCTTTCTTTCTCAAATCGACTTCAATGCAATGATGATGTAACGAAAGATCAATAAGACGAAGTAGACAGAAAAATTTATCACTTCATTTTCTGTCTTCTCTTTCAAACCCGTCGAGAGAAAATGAGGGGGAAGTAAGACGTTTATGAGGAGTAAGTGGAGTCGACGATACTTTTCTCCCAAGTAGTTTTCCCCACTTGCCATCGTGACGTTGAACCGACAGGAGAAAGTGAGAGAGATGATGCATGTTCTTCTGCAGAAGACAAACGGCAGAGAAACCCATGAAGACATCGCACCTGAGAAACGTAACTCTCCACTTGTTACAAATGCCGACCACCACTCTCCAAACGTCCCACCTGGGCCTGGATGAACCTGAGTGTTGGGATACGACGCTAGCGTTGGTAGTGGGGGTGATGGAGTAGACTGTCAAACACAGACTTTCTCTCATCTTAATCGATTATGCACTCCTCATTGTCCTACTACTGGAGGCACTGATGATCCAAAAATGAACGCGTGTGGAGACAATGTGACTTCAAAGCGGAGAGCCAGAAGCGGGGAATAATGAAGATTTGGGACACTAAACGCTTCATGTGTGACTTTGACAGGGATACATTGTCCTAAGCGTCCCGCCTAATGAGTACTCACTTCCTCTCTCTATGTGTGAAGAGAGGCGGGCTTGCTGAACTCCAATGCCCTGACATGGATCTGAAGGACTCAATTAATGGGACCTCACTGGCTGGCTGGGAAGGATTTAAACTCCTCCCTTGGTACGGCTCTCCGTCATTTAGAGCCCATAATCGCTCTTGTTATTACAAACTTGGGTTCGTTTAGCGAAGATGCATGTGGTGACGTTGTTTGGTTCCCAATTGTACACGACCAGGAACTGCAAACTTTCTCTCTAGCCAAAAAACAGAGAGAGAATGTTCTGGAACTGTTTCTGTGGCTGAGTTTCTGTCACTACCATACCCCATTGTTTAGAATTCTAATTAGAATCTGGTGAGACTCGACACTGCAAGGCATATATGCACTCTGGTTCAGTGCTGGCTATTCAGTTCTTTATTTGGGAGCCATTCTCTCCCAAAGACTCCGCCGGGACCCATTCAGAGTAATATTCCATCGACTTCTTTCACGTGGCTTCCACTTCGTCAGCCTCAATGACATTCACACAGATTTGTATACAACGCCCCGGCCCCAGCTAGACCCTGAATTTTTTAATAAATTTTCATTCCCAGACACACCTTTCGAGCCTACTGGCTTATTTATTTGAGCACAAGCACCAATGCCTGCCTACATATAAAGTTCTAATATTGCACACGGCCCGCACGGGGCACCAATCATTTCCTCCATGGGCGACTTCTTGTCCGAGTGTATTTGTTTGAATTGAGGAAAATGGGACCACTTTTCTCCATTGGGTAGATGTAGGTTGATGGCTCTTCTTGAAGGCCCATGTCGCAATTTTTGTGCAATAAAGAAGAACTCTGTTGTAAAAGTTAGCGTGAGGTTCCAACAGTGCCGTACCTTATAGCCAGTCGCCTGCCTACACGGAAAATGGAATTGTGAAGTGGCGTGGAGAAAGTTTTTTTGTTCCTTTTACAGCTCATTTGTTGTCGCTTTCTCCAGTGACTGGCGTTTTCGTCCTGGTGTTGAGTGTCTCATGTCCTCCTTCTTTGATCTTTCTAAATGCCATGGATATGGTCAAGGGCAGGAATAGACTGGGTCGATCTGTAATCAATAGGACGGATTCCATTAAGGGTGTGCGACCAGGTATGGCATGGCCACATCAACTGACTCACTTCTGGACGCCCATCATGTGGACCATACGCCGAGTTGATAAACTACGCTACCTCGCCCACTTGTCCACAGTACTTTCAGGGACATTGGTGATCCTTTGGTCCGAGAGTGAACGCCACGCTCCGAAATTATGGCTGGTCATGCTATCTCCTTGGCCCTGATTCCGAACATGCATTTGGTTTCGATTCCCAGTCGTATAACTCGGCCGCGGGATATACATTCGAAGTTTTGGCATATAATAAATGGGAGTTATTTGAAAACCTCCTTCTAATATTTCCTAAATCTATTCCTCTGCCCTCTACTTCCCCTCGTGTCCTTGTTACATAAGGATTACTACCACTACGACTACATTATTATTATTACTATCATGTTTTTTCCTTTCTTTTTTTTTTACAATCATAGAGTGAAAGTCCTCAAAACTTTTCCATTTGAGAACAATTCAAAAAGGAAAGTTCTTGAGTCGAGTAATGCAAGGGAAAGGAAAATCCTAAGTGTGTCAAATTTGAAGGGCTCCTAATCACTATTCTCTTTTGTTCTCCACTCCAGTAGACATCGACTTGGTCCTTGGCCTATTATATGCAAATCTAAGGGTATCATGATGGAATGATGAAACTATGCTTCTTCTTTTGGCAGGAATCATGTTGAAGGATAATGCTGAGCAGGTGATACTGGACCCAGTGCTCATTGCGAAGCACTACCTCAAAAGCTGGTTCGCTCTAGACCTCATTTCCTCCATTCCGCTCGATTACATTGTCCTCATCATCTGCTACATGGAGGATTGTGTAAGTAAAGTAAGTTTAGCCATCAGACCAATTTTCAATCTTCTATGGAACTAACACTACACCTGCAATTAATGCACTCGCACGTACCTAGGAGCAGAAGCTCAAAAGTTTGTGATTGGATTTAATTAGAAAGACGCTCTTAATTGCTCATAGCAGCTTGCCTTCCAGCTGAAGTTTTCAGGAGAGAAAGAGAGAAAATGATGTCACCCGAAGGCTGTGAGAAAATGATTAATGAAAGTTAAGAACTTTTGGCTGATGATGGGCTCATTTTGATTCTGAATGATGAGTGACATAAATTAAAAGTCGGAAGTTCCTGTAGGCACCAGCGGCATTGCGTGTGCCCTAATCAGCGTTAAAAGTGCAAATACGATTCTATCCAAGCGAGATCTGAAAGCTGACACATCGCTGAGTGTTTGCACGGGATGGGAGATGGAAGACGCCAACCCCACTTCAAGGTGAAAGGATTCTCGCATTGCGACAGATGCTTCCCGTGATCGTGGGAGTCACTGCATTGCACTAATTCCAAATCTGTGATGAAATATGGAAAGGGGTGTGTCCGTGCTGCCTGACTGCGGACATTTATGGCTCTACAAATATAGACGGGAAGCGCCCTGCTCTTGAATTGCCCTTGCTCCCTGAGTGGTTCTTGATTTGATCGCCGTGGCCGTGGTAGTGGTCAGATCAAGACGGAACTTTCTCTGACGTCCTTCTCTATTTCCACCACCACCACCACCTACCCTCGCCACCGCCGTCACCATAACTTTTATCTCCAACTCCCGAGACTACCTAAATCTCTTCCCATCGATTAATTATTTTAGTCAGAAGAGCAGGAGGAAGTTGAGGGAGTTTGTTAGTTCCTTATTTAAAGGTTCACATGAGACAACAACGGAATCACATCGATCTAACAGAGGAGGACGCCAGGACTCAATGGATACTTTGGGAATTGGGCATGAAGGGCGATATACAGGGAAGTGGGAGTGGAACATGGGCAGATTGGTTTGGTTTTTCCGCCATGAAACTGCTCACTTGACGCCACTTCCACGTGAGCTCTCTACCACCTGGTCCCAAGTCCGGAGAAAGACGTGAAAGCCCCATCTGATCTAATACTCCCTTCAACTCTGTTTTTTACTCACTCTCCATCAACTATGACCTTGGAGTGGTGCATGCAAAACCTTGGAAGGAGCTCATCCATTTGTGCGGGAAATGAGTAAAGTGTCGAATATGGATCCACTTGGATTGGAATGAGCTTTTAAACCTACTTGGGATTCACCTGGAGCTTCCTTCTAAATTGGAATTTCATGCCATTAGGCTCCTTTACTTTCTCCCGTGACACGCACCGTGGAGTAGGCAACTTGGCTACTCCGCGGATAATAGGCGCGATTCTGGGCTTCTCACTTTTCCCGTTCCCTGGAGAAAGTTCCATTGTCTAACCCACCCCGAGTTGGCTCCACGGAGGTAATGGATAGGAATTCCATTACTTCCGATCAAAATCCATTGACACTTGGGATATGGAAACTCCATTGTTCTTCCGCTGGTCCAATGCCCTGAGGACATGACCACAAAAACCGTGGTCGCCCACGTTTCCAGCCATCCGATCCACTTTTCAACTCCAAACCAGTCAGAGTCGTTCACTCATTTTCTGTCAGATATGTCACGAGGCTTGCCTGGCACGAAACAATGGCTTCCAGCTAGAAAGAGATAGGCAGTACGAGAGGCTCCGTTCAAATACAATTCTTGTCGCCCTTGTTGTCTCCATCATTTCTTTTGACTTCAAAGAGATTTTTATGTGACAGTCAGTTTTGAGAGATGGAAAATGTTCTGGACTCAAATCCAATTTAACTGAATTTCGTGGTGAATGACGACATTGCTTTCAAAATGCCCAAAATTGGATTGCTTTCGCTTTCTTTCCAGTTACTTCCTTACACAGCTTATCTCTCGGGCTGATTTTTGGTTTTCAGGACTTCAGTGACAACGTGCACAGTTTCCAGTTCATCCACGCTGGGCGAGCACTAAAAATCCTGCGGATGGTGAAACTCCTAAGTTTGGTTCGTCTTCTCAGACTCTCGCGACTGGTTCGCTATGTCTCACAATGGGAAGAAGTTTATGTAAGTCAAACATTTTGAATTTTTGAAGATAAGTTACGTAGTCTCAACGTACTACTCAACAACAAAAAAAAGTAAGAAGCAGGCAGGCGGGACTTTTTTGAAGTAGCTGGAATCATGAAAGAAAACTTTAGTTTTTGCTGCGCTACTGCTGCTCATTCTTATGCTCTTTGGAAAGTTTTTTTTTCGATTCTTCTCCGATTTCTCGGAGTGACGGATTTTATGCACAGAAGGGGAATGTTGGGATCCATTTGGTTTGCTTTCGCTTTGCTTTACATTTTCATTTGGACTGGTTCAGAGATTGGATTCAGGAAATGAGATCACGATGCGAGATGTCTTCCAAAGTCCCGTTTCGTCTCTAATTTTAAATCTTCCCGCGCCTGTTTACTTTTACCCAGGATCATCTCAGCCCTGCCAAAAGCGGAGCAATTACGATTCATTTAACGACCTTCTTTATGGCTCACCTTTGGACCTTTTGAGCCTACCTTAGAGGGTAAAGGCAAGGATAATAAATGCGCATATGGCAGCGCATTGGCACTGGAGGGCGCTGCTATTTGAAAAGTAATTTTCCAGAAAGTTGTTTCCGTGGATTGAAGGATTTTCTATATCAGAGAGTTCAGCCGCTTTAGAAAACTCATTCCCTCTTTTCCCATAAATTATTTTGCTTTCATAGAAATGAAATGGAGACGAGTTATCAAAGGAATTGTAGAGAAAAGGGAATGATTGTGATTAGAAAATAATGCAAATGTGATGAAGATGAAGACGAAGCGGAGAAATGGGAGGAAGGCTGACTAGAAAGCTAGGCTACTAAAAGGAAGAGCGCTGCCTGTCTATCCAGCATTCCCAGTTTTTGAAGTCCTCTTTGATTTTCCCCGTCTGCTATTGGTTTGTTTGTGGGGACGGCACTCATCAATCATTCCTTTTCACTTTCTTCAACTCTCTCAACAAACGGAGAAGCGTAGCGTAAACAGACTGGAATCGCTGCAGCAGCGACAACAGTGCAGACTTGGGCTGTCTCTGTCGCTATTTTCGCTTGTAGATTCAATGCTGATTCTGTTTGCTTGGTCTTTATTACTTTGGAAGTAGAAGTTTTCCCTGGGAAATGAAATCCTTCTTGTCAGAAAGTGATGTGATAATTTTGAAATCCCAATTGTACTATTTGTATTACATTTATTGACTACTTTTTGTGTCTGTTCTCCCTTACTTTTACTGATCTTGGTCAAGAGCCTTTGAGTGTCCCAACTGCACTGTCTCTTCCTTTCTCTCTTCTTGCAATGTGTGGCTGTTTTCTCCACAGCTCCGTCAAACTCTACATAATAAACGTACTCGCAAGAGGCGGGACTCTACGGCCTTTGGGGTCAAGGAACCTTTCTCTGGGAAAAATCTCATCCTCAAGGTAGGTCCCTTCTGCTCGTCCTTGCTTTCCCTTTACGATTCTTCTCGCCGTGTTTGCTCCTCCTTGCATGCGGAGTCCCTTGGTGTTGCCCTTCAGGAATGCGGTGGTTGACGATTGTTCATCGGTTCTCACGTCCCGGCTTCCCCACCCCCTTCACATCCCTTTAAACCCGGTTTCTCCAGTTACAATTTTACTCTTGAGTTGCTGCAGAAATGCTTCACTATGCAGGGCTTTGATAGTGGAAGGCTACAAGGGGATAAGAGAGCAGAAAAGGCAGAAGCCCTTTTGACTCAATCTCGGGAATTCCAATGAGAAAATGATGGTGTTGGTGGTGGTGGGTAGTAGGAAGAATCCTGCTTCACGCCTCTTCCAACCAAAGCGGCAGTTAGACTTCTTAATATTGCAGCTTTAGGAATTGAAGCAGCGCATTTACAATCCGCTTCTACAAATATATACGGAAATATTTATTCTTTGAATTTGATTCAAATGGATCCGAAATGCTTCTTATATAGAACTCCCTCAGACCCGCCACTCGACTCCCGAATTTGAGTGCCTAAGCTACGCGTCTAGTTGGAGAAGTCCATCATCCATAAATGATATCATGTAGGTACACCGGGAAAAGGCCGTCTACAACATATAATGCGACATAGCATTATCTTCTATTTAGTCATAAATACAGAAGGGAGATTGCTCAAGATTAATCCATCCATCTTTTGTATTCCTTAGTTCCTTAACATGGCATCTGTTTTCATGCGGATCTTCAACTTGATCTGTATGATGTTGCTGATCGGTCATTGGTCGGGTTGCCTCCAGTTCCTAGTGCCTATGCTTCAGGGATTCCCAGAGCACTCGTGGGTCACGAAGAATAAACTCCAGGTAAGATACTGCCCGGATCTTTGTCCTTGCGGGGGTTCCAACTGTCATCAGGGGAAACTTAAGTTGACTCCAGTTGGCGTGTCACATTATACTTTCTTCTGGAATTCGAGTAAGTCTTGATCTCCGTTTCTAAGAGATGAAAGGGAGATTTCATCCAAACTCAAAATTAATATACCGCCTCCTTGCTTTCTCTCCTGACATGTACTCATCTCTCCTTTTCTTTACTAATCTAATTATGCAAAACACCAGAGCATTTCAAGTGAGAGTTTATAAGCTTATAAGTATTTCATGCAGGCTTTCTGTATCAGAATACGAAGGGAGCATTGGGGGTGGAAAAAGTGACAAAAGATATAATGGAAACGCATGTGCCGCTAGTGTCTAATTTTTCTTCTAATTCTACTCCATGTGGAATCAACATTGACATTTTTAGGAAGGGAATTTCTCCATTTTTCTAAAGCTCACATTATAAAGAAAAGAAACTTTTTCCGGTCGGCTGAGTCCTTTCTCCATGTCCCCGCTCCCGTGTAGAAGAGTGTGAATATCCTTATGGATTTTCTATCCAGGAGGAGTGAAAGTTTGGCTTCTCGTTGTCATTCACAGAGTGTCTTTACTCCAACGATGACGACGACGTGGTCTCCAGTGGCTCAAAGACGAAAGAGGAATGAGTACAACTCCCAGAATTGTCTGGTTATTCAAAGTAATCGATTTGTAAATGGGGGAGGGGGCGTATGGGCTTTCCTTTTACGTTCCAACAATTTGTACGTCAACACGATCCATCGTCCGCGTGAGGCTAAGCGTATACTCGCTGGTCGCCTTTCTCATTTCCTAAGCACGACACCACTCGACCTTTCCAATTCCTCAACTTATTTATTCCAGAACTTATGGAAATCAGAAAAGTTTTGCAATCTAAATTTAGGTTTTTTGGAAATATTTGATGATAAAGTTTTGTGAGCTTTTGTCTTTGAGCAATAAGTATGCGAGGATGAGAAGTACCCCGCAGACCACACTTCCCTGCGTTTCTCGCTTGTTTACGTTTGATACGACAGTATTGTAAACTGCGGAAGGTGAAAAGGCGGAGTTTTCAGAGTGCTCAATATTCGTTTCTAGTATAAGTCAATTATCCTTCGTTTTCCCACTCACACAACGGAATGGAAATGAACAAAAACTTTTGCTGGAAGGAGGATAAAGTTGTTGAGATTCAAGTAATGAGTCTCATTCGTCTATGAGATAATTCCCTTCTTTTGCTTATAAAAGAAAGGAAGAAAGGTCGAATGAATGGGATAAGAGAACAGCGGAAGAAGGGAAAGTTTCCTATCCATTACATAATATGCGGAGTGTAGTCTGTATTAACCAAAGGAGGTTCCTGGAATCAGATGCCATGCCATCATCCCTTGTTGTGCTTCAAAAGCATCCGCCCTAGTCTTCCTTTCTTCAGAGAAAGTCATGACATTAAGAGAAAGCAATGAGGAACAGATGCTGCTTCCTGCCTCATGGCTCTTCATATCAATCCCGCCTTCCCTTGTCTTGCATTTTGGATCATGTGTCCTCCCTCAGATGAACATGTTTTCAAAATCCACGTTCGACAGAAACTGGAGCTCACAGGGAAGGAGAAAGTAGAAAGGATAAATGTGACATGACACGCCTAATCTCCCATCAGCTCTTCACTTTCACTTTCTCACTTTCTCCCTTACCGTATATCCCTCTCCGCGAGTGTCCCGTGTCAACTAATTCAAATTACTTCCCCAAGCACGGGTTATAATGACAGCTCCTTGTGTAGGGAGTAATTAGGGGAAAGGTGGCAGCTACAACCCACTAATCGCACCAGTAGTGGCCGCAATTATTTTAATAACCCTATTCATTTGATCCTTTGTGGTTTGAAACAGGACGCTTATTGGCTGGAGCAGTATTCCTGGGCTCTCTTCAAGGCTATGTCCCACATGCTCTGCATTGGGTACGGACGCTTCCCGCCGGACACACTGACTGACATGTGGCTAACGATGTTGTCCATGATCTCTGGAGCTACCTGTTATGCACTCTTCCTCGGTCACGCTACCAACCTGATCCAGAGCCTCGACTCTTCTAGAAGACAGTACAGAGAAAAGGTAGAGCTGCCGGCAGTGTTGGCTGCCGCCGGAGTTACGTGCACTCCTTTTAATGTCATGCTCCGATGCCAACTCACATCTAACAAATCCCAATTTTAACGAAAATTCACAATGACAAATTATTACTAGCTCGGAGGAGCACAGGATTTTAACTTTCTTCACGGCTCTGCTGCCGCTTACTCACTCAAGAGTTCAGATCACGGAGCCACTTGGACTTGTCTGTTCAACCGAGGAAATGGCCAGAGGAACTGGCCAAATTCTTTTTTTCTTCTGGTCAGCGGATAAAAGCCGTTTTGACGTAATGGCGAACGAAGAGAATTTATTTGTCCACAATTCAAAAAGTGAAGTTTCCCGATTTCCGTTCATGCGTTCCTTCCGATTTCCCAATTTTTATTTTTATCCTGATTGTCTTTTCAGTCGCTTGACCCAGAGAGCACCTTGCACCAACAAAGGTCGGTTTCTTTTGTGATTTTTCAGTTGAAGCAGGTGGAAGAGTACATGGCCTATCGCAAACTTCCGAGGAACATGAGAGCTCGTATCACGGAGTATTTTGAGCACCGCTACCAAGGAAAATTCTTTGACGAGGATGCCATCCTGGGCGAGCTATCGGAGAAATTACGAGAGGTAACGTGTAGACGTGTAGACGTTCAGATAGGCCTCTGGTCTTAAGAAGCTAGAAGCATTTTATCTTGCTACTTCCACCTCCTTTTCTTATATTTTTTGATACACAAAGTACACCTGTCACAAATCAAAGGATGCTTTGTCCTTATTTAGACGAGTGCTTTGGCAAAAAAAACTTAATTTTCATTCGAAAGTTTTGAAAGAAAATGAAAAATATGAAGGTGTGTTGTGTAAGTCTTTTGATGCGAGCACATCGGAATTGGATCGATCCACTTTCACCGCCCTCCTCAAGAAAGAAAGGGAGAAACGACATGCAAAAATGGTCTATTGATTCGAAGTGGTTGAGTCTTTAGACTTCCCTGCCTTTTAAGTTTCTTTATCTTTTGGTTTGAATTCAATTCCTTCACAATTTATTCTCGTCTTTTGCTGTGCAGGATGTCATCAACTACAACTGTCGATCTCTGGTGGCATCCGTTCCTTTCTTTGCCCACGCTGATCCTGATTTTGTTTCGGAAGTAGTGACGAAACTTCAATATGAAGTCTTCCAACCAGGTTAGGCTCTTATTAATTAACACGAATTCACCACAAGTAACAACTGAGTCTTAATTAACTCTTCACCTCAGTCGAAAGTAACGGATAAACCCCCAGGCCCCCTGAAGATCCAACCACAGTTCGTAGCCAAAATCAAATTAGGCGGAATTCTTTGCCTCTCTTCTTGTCCTCGCCATTTAATCCCCCAATGACTTCCATTTCTTTCTCCAAGTTTCTTTTTCTTCGGCCGGAATTAATTACATTCAAAAACTCTGGAAAACTTCATTTCTTTCCGAAGATATCAGCCAGGAAATCCCCCACGTATCTCAAATAGTCTGAAATGGGGGGCCTATACATGGATTTCCTTTCAGTGTAATCAACATTGGAGCGGTTGGTTTGAGTCCGTATTTGATCCCCCTCCATGTGAACTCGGTCGTGGTGAACTAAATGGTTGTGGGTTGGGAAGACGCAATTCCACAATAACTCAATAATGGCTTGAATGTAATCATTTCTTTGTACTCTAGGTGACATAATAATCAAAGAGGGCACGATCGGAAACAAGATGTACTTCATCCAAGAGGGGATCGTGGACATTGTGATGGCGTCAGGAGACGTGGCAACTTCCCTTTCGGATGGATCCTATTTTGGAGAGATTTGTCTCCTTACAAACGCCAGGCAAGTGATTCAGTAGTGTCTAGTCATTGAAAAGTCCCTGAGAAAGTTGTGTATCTTTAAGTATACGGGGAGGACTTTTCTCCCTGACTGGGGAGAAAGCACGGGCAGGGATAGGACTGCTCTCAGTTCAAAAGAATGAATGAATTTTGTTACAGACGACGAGCTCACAGCTTAAGTTTTAAAAGTGCCTTCCTGACCCTGCTTTTCCTACTGAACCACCATTGGAGCGATAAATCTTCCTACGAAGTGAAGATATTAAATTTCGCCTCCTTCTTCCTGTCGTCTCTCTGAGAGGAGAAATCTTCCTTCCAATTCCGGCCTCCATTTCCCAACTACAAAAGACAAAGGGATGAGCAAAGGATTTTCTTCAAAGGGTGGCGGACTTATGCTTGCTTTTACTTACAGGAGGGTTGCTAGTGTCAGGGCGGAGACATACTGCAACCTCTTCTCACTCAGTGTGGAACACTTCAACTCTGTTCTGGATCAGTACCCGCTCATGAGAAGGACCATGGAGTCCGTCGCTGCCGAGAGGTCAGTCAAAGGAACTACCCTTGTCATCCATTTCCTTACAAAAATACACACTCAGCATCTCACCCTCATCTCACACGCATTCCTCACCATCCCTCCAGTACCAGACGCGGAGGTCTTAACTTTCTCCACTCCAACAACTTTCTCGTCCCATCTTGAAAAAAATAAAACAAAACTTTCCCACTTTTTTCTCTTAATTAATTGCCAAAGTTATATGCGGATTAGCTCATTTTTTTGCGTCTCGACTAGAGTGTTTTACTCGACCAAAATTCCTTTTGTGTAAGCATTAGAAATGTTGCTGTTCCAAACTGTAGCAGAGTCCAAGGGGGTTCGACGGGAAAACTTTCTCCCGTATTACACAAGATCCGACAAAGTCAGCACACTCACCTCACAAAGGAAGTACGGAAGGAAATCATAAAAGATACTCTGATCAGCACATTTTACAGAAAAAAGATTCTCATTTTTCTCAATGTTGAGAGAAGTTTAAAGAATGGTCGGAGCATACGGTTTTGTCTCATCCAAGGCAGAACTTGCTCCAGTCCTCTTTTGACAACTCTAAAATTGTTGAGTTTTAAACATTTAATAGGCATATAGAAGGTGACGTAAAAGCGTTGGGAACACGGGGGATGCTTGCGCCGTGAAAAAGTTTTGCCATTACAATTTTATTGCTACTTTGTAAGGAATACAGAAGTGTTAAGGCTCGCGGTCTCTTTTTTCTTTTTCGGAAACACCTTGACTACGCGTTCCCTTAACGAGGAGAGATGGTAGTGGTGAACTTTATTTTGATGGAGACGAATTGCGCCAACCTGGGAAGAGAGATGGTAGTTTGGATAATAAAAGAAAGGGTTTTATCCCCAGACGAATCTTCGGTTTCTCTGTATTTCTTTTGGGAAATGATGAGAAGCTTGGAGATGAAAGAGAGTAAATTAAGGTGGTCCATTGGAAACCTTCTTACCCTTTGGGGAAAGTGAAAAGTTAATCAGGATCGAAATAAGAACAGAGAAGGATTTTAGACAGGACGTTCCTTGGGGTCTTTTCACTTTTAGCTTTCTCTGCCTTAAATTGTTTGAAGAATTTGAAATCCCTTGACGTGGCAGTGGCTAATAATGGATTAATCCCGGCTTTCCTTTTTCCCCTTTGGAATCAATTCCTTGATTCGATTCTGCCTAACCGACTCCAGTTCTCCAGACTCTAGTCCCCTACTCTCATTTCCAGGATCGAATTAACTTTTTTCTCTTACTGACTAATTCCACAGATTAAATAAAATTGGGAAGAATCCGAATTTGGTGGCTGTGGCTTCACGGGAGGATCAGAGCGTGTCCGCCATTGTCACCGCTCTATCGGAGCAGGCAGATCACGAGGACGATGAAATTGATCTCGAGGAAGTCCCACTCACATCCAGCAAAAAGGACAAAGACAAGTACGAGAACTTAACGAAAGCCCTTGCCAAGGTCAATTTACCTCGACCAAAGTCTGAGAATTGCTTCCTCGCCTCCCTTGAGACTCTTGATCATCGTCAACCAATCAAATCACCTCACCTGACCATGCCCACTACGCCTATCCCAGGAGTATCGTCGAAGCCAGTACCCATCCCTTATTCCTCTCCTCCGTCAACTGCTCAAGTCTCCTCTAGTCCGAGTTCACCCAAGTTCACATCTTCGCCGCCTGAACCCTACCCAAGGACCACCACAGCCACTGTGGAGAAAATAGTCATCAATGTCCCCCCGCCAGTCCAGCATCCGCTGGCTCCTTCTAGCACATCAAGTACAATAGTCAAGCCCAAAGACGATCTACCACCGAGATATAACGAGATCACAACAAAGACCTCAGCTTCACCTGGAAGTGGTCAAGAGCAAGGTCACTCATCTTCTACATCGAGACATGACAGTCCCACTCCGGGCCCGTCACATCCACTTATCACCGCACAATCATACCAACACCAACCCCCAAAGACGACGACATTGCTCTCTTACCCTTCAACCTCAGCAAGCAGTACTACCACCCCTGGACCGGGACCTGGGAAAGGAGTAGGGACGGCTGGAGGAACAACGGTGGAAGCCAAGAGCACCGTGACGGGGAAAGCAGCCTCAACTGCATCCCCCTCGAAAAGTAAGAAATGAAAGACTTTCGACTGAAGTACAAGAAGAGATGACGCCAAGACAAAAGTTGAAATTCAGAATCGGTCCCTACTGGATGTTGTGGAGTCCAATTGAATCCTGAAGCCTTTCCTAAATAATAAATAAAAAGCAATATAGCTCTCTGTGAGACTCTCCTGCGAAACTGTGAAGATAGGTCGTAGTATGTATGTCGTATGTAAGTGTGTCATGTCGATGTCACCACAACCAAGTAATTAATGTCCTTGTTATAATTACTAAAATGTCACAATTCGATGACGTGTTGATTTACTCCTTCATGATCCTTAGAGCTCACATCATCAGCACCAAAATACTGCAAACCCGACGACTGGACTTCGTCCATGGAGATTTTGCTGGAGAAAGTTTTACGGTGACGCTTGATTGAACGGTTTTAAGAGTTATAAGAAAGGAGAGAGACAGGGAGGGGTCAATGAATTTGTAATTTGTATTGATTGATATTTTCCGTTTCCTGTGGGATTTTCTAGAGAGTAACTATACATGTAATTAAGACGAGTTGTCATGTTCACCTGTGATCCTTAACTAAATCCCTTGTCCTCTGGGACATGCATTTAAGTGTACCTCGACTAATCCTTAGGTCTCGAAATAATCCTATTTATTACGCTAGACTAGAGGCTAGGCTAGCCTTTAACCATCCACAGGAATCTTCTGGTGCGAATGTTGATGGTGCTCAATTAAAAGAGAAACAGCAAGCAGTATATCGTAGGCCAAATGCCCACATAACCCTGTTCAAACCCGGTTGCACAGAATGAACTCGTTTTTAATGCTCCTCAAAACACCTTTGTTTATCGTGAAGCCCTCTTTGTTGCCTCCTTGAGTTGATGATTCAAATGTTAATTACTTTTGGACTCATATCAGAAATTATTAAGAACTATAGGTTGCGTCGAGGTGTGAAGTAATTAAAAATGTAGATGACTACATAAGAATATCCAGTGTAGTGGAGTAATAAACTGAAGGAGAATTTTAGTGCCTGTTGTCGCTAGTCACAAAAACTGTATTCTTAGCCATGAATTATAATTTACGAATATGGGACGAAAGTGTGTGAAAGATAACAATAAACGGAAAACCCAATTGACAAACCTAATTAACAACATTTCATTTAAAACTGAGGGAATTTACATCTTCATTTATGGAGATAATAAAATGTAAAAGCGTAAAGTTCCAGCAGCAGCAATATGGCGACATTGCGACTTTTTAAACAAAGGCGGCAATTTCAAGTAATTTCCTGTGCGAAAGGGAAGAGTTGGCTCGTCTGGGAGTTACCACAACGCACTACCTCCACCATCAAGTGTACCATAATGTATATTAATTCTTAATAAGTAAAATTAGGAATATTCGTTCAAATGGAATTAAAAAATTCATAAAACAGGTTAATAAAGGTGTAAAACTCACGGGTAGATAATAGGACAAGTTAATAAATATATTCCGAAGTCTTCGGTAAAGTAAATTAGTACAAGGTATCATATGCTTATGGCCGATACACTATTTGACAGAACTATATCTTTGAATGAATCGTACCTCCTACAAGGGGCATAAGAATAACTTTAGTATTCGGTGAATGCCGGTATTAAAATGAGAAAGGTTATGAAAGTTTCAAGCGGAGGAGTTTGCAGGGAGGCCAAGGAAATGCCATTTCTCTCACTCCCTCCCGGTTAAAATTCAATAACCATTAGAGGTCACACGTATGAATACAAAATGTAATGATCACAAGCGTATGAATAGAACAGTTATTCCTATCACATTTTAGGTAATTATTGAGGCCTGTTTTGATTGTATAATCCGCACGCCCTCAGGAACCTCGTAGTACTATACGCGGAATATACAAAAAAAAAGTATTCGAGTATTTAACCTATTCACCATGAATTAGTAGTTGTTAAACATAAGTCTTTTGTAGCCATCTATTCACAAATCTTAGGACGTCCAAATCCTAGTCCCGAAATTGGGCTGATATTGAAGGCATAATCAGCTTGCTAAAGCCGGATGTTAATTGTTTCATGAATACTTAAAGTTATTGAGAAAAAATAGCTTGAAAAATGTTTGGAAAGTGTATGAAAAGTTTTTAAAAAATGTTTAAAAAATGTTTGAGGCCATTCGGGGTTTTTCTTTAGATGCCCACCCCTGAGGCTTGTGTGAACAAAGGGAGAGAGTGAAGGTCTTTCTCCCTTGCCAAAACAGCTAAAGCAGTGCGTCGTTCTTTCCACATTTGATTTCATTTGTGATTTTTATTCCAATTAGTTAATTGAATTATCTTGTTGGTAATCGGTTAGAATCAATTGAAACTCAATTCAGTTAAATCGTGTTGGAAGGATCCTAACGAGGGTTGAAAGGATGGAGGAAGTTGCACAGCTCGAATACCTATCGTTGGTTTCCAAAGTATGTACAGAACTGGAGAATCACTTGGGAATAAACGACAAGGACTTGGGTAAGTACATACATTGAACTGGAAGTAAGTACATTTCAATACATACGCAATGTTTATTGTAGCCGAATTTATCATTGCCCTTGCGGAAGAGAACAAGACATTCGATGGCTTCCGTCTCGCCCTGGACAAGAATGGAGCTGAATTTACGGTACGTATTTCATAGACTAGACTAAATGTACTCTTGTGATTAGCTTGGGCTTGACGTCGTCGTTCTTGTGTCTTAAGGATTCCTTAACAGCTAATTTATACCGTCTCATTCGTCACATGCGGGCACAGACCAGGAAAGAAAAGGCGAACGATTCCTTACCGATAAGTGCATCAGACATAAAGAAGGAACAAATGGCGGAGAAGTTTCCGTTTTTGCAAATACCAGACAACCCTAATGTTCTGACGATGCTAGAGGAAGAAATAAAAGAGAAGACGAAGATACAAGAAGAACAGAAGAAAGCGAGTACAGAAATTGAGAACATGATGGCGGAGTTAGAGTCTTTAGCTCCATCGAAAGTAGAAACAACAGATAAGGGTAGCGAACAAAATCGGAGCAGAAATTCTCACAAGAGTTCTCACCGGTCAAGGTCCCGGAACAGAGGTGCTGATGGGAATGAACGGAATGGGCGCAGAGAAAGGAGATCAAGAAGCAGAGAACGAAGGTCAAGAAGTAGGGACAGAGACTCGAGAAACAGAAAAAGGCGGTCAAGATCAAGATCAACAGACAGATCACATCGTGATCGTAATCGTGATCGCAACCGTGATCGTGATAGAAATTCACGTAGTCGCAGTGCTGAAAAAAATAAACATCGGGAGTACATGCGTCAGGAAAAGCCGTATCTTAGCGATAAGATTTTACCTGCCGAACCAGAAATTGGAAAGGTATGTACTAATACATTTTAGCAATATGCAAGATTAAATCAGCATAACAAATTAATCAACTAAAATCCCCTTTTATACAGATTTACAATGGGAAAGTGGCATCTTTAGTGGCATATGGGTGTTTTGTTCAGTTGGAAGGCCTTCGACGACGAAATCCCGGAGGACGGGATTGGGAAGGTCTTTGCCACATTTCACAACTAAGAAGAGATGGTCGTGTTAGTCAGGTGTCGGATGTAATAACCAGAGGTCAACGCGTGAAAGTCAAAGTGATCTCCTTCACTGGAGAGAAAGTGAGCTTGACTATCAAGGACGTTGACCAAGAAACAGGAGAGGACCTCAACCCAATAGCCGTTAATCCTGACAGAGGGTAAATTGGGGAGTGAAACACGTAGATAGCTTTCATGAAAGTATTGAAAACTGTTATCTATTTGTAGGCGGGAGGAGGATGTCAATGAGATGAGAAATCCTGATCGCCCTTTTGTTGGTGGAGCTGGTGCTCCATTTCTACCACCATTGCTGGGAGAGGAGAGTTCTCATATCAAGACTCATCGAATTTCATCTCCGGAGCGTTGGGAAATAAAGCAAATGATTGCAGCGGGTAATATGGACAAGAAGACGCTGGAGGGCTTGGAAGATGAAGTACGATAATTTCCATTCTAACTTTATGGCTAATACTGGAGTGTTATACTAAGCGCGTGTTTTGTCACCAACAGCTCTACATTTTGCACGACAATGAAGACGATGAGGAAGATATCGAGGTTGAACTACGAGAAGAGGAACCTGCGTTCTTACGAGGAGTGGGTGGAGGCCGACTCCTGCACGACTTATCTCCAGTTCGAATTGTGAAGAATCCAGATGGGTCCCTCGCGCAGGCTGCCATGATGCAGAGCGCTCTCTCCAAAGAACGTCGAGAGACGAAAATGAAAGAAAGGGATGAAGCAGCCGGGAGCCATGGAGAAACGAAACGGACAAATTGGAACGATCCCATTCCTGAGAGTATGTGAATCAAACTAAACCTTACTTAAACCAACAACAAATGTTTGGAACAAAGTTCTCTGGTGCCTAATGTCTCTCAAATTCTTCAGATTCCGAAGCCGACTCTTCCGCTTCTAGAGGAACAGGGTTCCCACTCAATGCTAACATCGACTTACCGGAGTGGAAGAAGCACGTCATTGGTGGGAAGAAAACGTCGTATGGCAAAAAGACTTCAATGACCATAATTGAGCAACGGCAGTCGCTTCCAATCTTTAAACTAAAGGATGAACTTGTAAAGGTATGGCACACAATTTTATTCAATTTGGAACAAGGATTTTGTATTTTACCGCAGTGTTTGTACTGTAGGCTGTAATGGATAACCAAATCCTTATCGTAATTGGAGAAACTGGATCCGGTAAAACTACTCAGATAACGCAGTACATGGCTGAGTCTGGATTTACAATTCGAGGGAAGATTGGTTGTACACAACCAAGGAGAGTGGCAGCCATGTCCGTAGCAAAACGTGTGGCAGAGGAATTTGGTTGTCGTCTGGGCCAGGAAGTGGGATACACCATCCGATTTGAAGACTGCACTTCCCAGGAGACACTAATCAAGTAAGTTAGCCGTGTCACAATGAATGAATGATGAATTCATATTGAATTAATCCCCATTTTCACACCATCAGATACATGACGGACGGTATGCTGCTTCGAGAATGCCTGCTTGACCCTGATCTCAAGGGCTATTCAATCATTATGTTGGACGAAGCTCACGAGAGGACCATTCACACGGACGTTTTGTTCGGTAAAGAGAACAATAATAATACGTTCTCATTTGTGTTATGTGTTAGGAAAGACTAAAACTGATGTTTGAATACTTTTTATAGGACTTTTAAAGAAAGCTGTTTCCAAAAGGACAGAACTGAAACTCATTGTTACTTCCGCAACCTTGGATGCTGTCAAGTTCTCTCAGTATTTCAACGCTGCTCCAATTTTTACGATTCCTGGCCGAACATTCCCAGTGGAAATTCTGTACACGAAGGAACCAGAAACAGATTATCTGGACGCCTCTCTTATTACTGTTCTGCAGATTCATTTGAACGAGCCACCAGGTACAATTTTGGCAATTTTGGCAATTTTCAATATTAAGAAAAAATAAATATTTTATGACGCCTACCATTTCAGGTGACGTCCTACTTTTTCTGACTGGTCAAGAGGAGATTGACACCGCTTGCGAAGCGCTTTTTGAGAGGATGAAGTCCTTGGGCCCGGATGTTCCTGAGCTCATTATTCTACCCGTATACTCCGCTCTCCCGTCAGAAATGCAGACAAGGATTTTTGACCCAGCCCCACCTGGGTCCAGGAAGGTATTTATAACATAATTTTAAGAACTGCACAGGTTGATGTAAAAAGAAATTAACGCCGTTGCTTTATTCAGGTCGTAATTGCTACCAACATTGCCGAGACGTCTTTAACTATTGACGGAATTTACTACGTCGTTGACCCTGGCTTTGTGAAGCAAAAAGTTTATAGTTCGAAAACAGGAATGGACTCCCTTGTGGTGACACCCATTTCGCAAGTAAGAAACTGGAGGACTCACAATTAAGATTAGTGTCTTAAGATTTGTATATTTTTTGCTATAATATTAATTTTCAACTAGGCCCAGGCGAAGCAGCGAGCAGGTCGTGCCGGTCGAACTGGTCCTGGAAAGTGCTACCGTCTTTACACTGAGCGAGCATACCGGGACGAGATGCTTCCCACCCCTGTTCCAGAAATTCAGAGGACGAACTTGGCCTCGACGGTACTTCAGCTGAAGGCGATGGGCATCAACGACCTTATTCATTTCGACTTTATGGACGCTCCTCCCGTTGAAGCTTTGGTTATGGCGCTGGAACAACTACACTCGCTATCGGCTCTTGATGATGAAGGGCTTCTAACAAGGCTTGGCCGAAGGATGGCAGAATTTCCACTTGAGCCACCATTATCCAAAGTAGTCATCATGTCTGTTCAACTGGGTTGCTCAGAAGAACTACTGACCATTGTCTCCATGTTGTCTGTTCAAAATGTCTTCTACCGGCCCAAGGACAAGCAACAGTTGGCGGACCAACGGAAAGCCAAATTCCATCAAACAGAAGGGGATCATCTGACCTTACTTACGGTATACAATGCATGGAAAAACAACAAGTTTGCACCTGCCTGGTGTTACGAAAATTTTGTACAAGTTCGTACCCTGAAACGCGCCCAAGATGTACGAAAGCAATTGCTGGGCATTATGGACAGGTAATTCGAACTTAATACCTTTCTAATCTGTACACTGAAGTGAAACCGGTTGCTTGAATGTTGACTTTTGTCTTTCAGGCATAAACTTGACGTCGTATCCTGTGGAAAGTCGACCGCAAAGGTACAGCAGGCAATTTGCTCTGGATTCTTCCGGAATGCAGCGAAGAAGGATCCTCAAGAGGGCTACCGTACTTTAGTGGACTCGCAAGTTGTTTACATCCATCCCTCGAGCGCCATTTTTAATAGGCAGCCCGAGTGGGTCGTGTACCATGAGTTGGTACAGACCACGAAAGAGTACATGCGAGAAGTTACGACTATTGATCCAAGATGGCTTGTGGAATACGCACCTGCTTTCTTCAGATTCTCCGATCCTACCAAATTATCGAAGTTTAAGAAGAACCAGCGACTCGAACCGCTGTTTAACAAATACGAGGAGCCCAACTCATGGAGAATTTCTCGTGTTCGCAAGAGAAGGAATTAGAACCTAAGGTATAAGTATAAAAACAAATTAATACTACACCCGTTGGAATCTAAAATTTTTTACAAGAATAAGAAGTAGATGATTTACAGCTTGTGGATAATTACTGAATATTTTAATGGGTTATTAATCATAATCTAGGGGTCAGTCTGACTATAAGAAATTCAGATTGAAAGTGAACGGTGCTGCTGCTCCAAGAATAACTCAAACGCAGTATTGCTGAATCCTGATGCACGGGTCATCAGTTAATTTTTTGACTCTGAGACCCTATGGGATATAGTCTCTCTCCCATCTTCCATTTGCCAATCGGCTTCCTTTCATCCACCAATGAGAACAAAGGATCCAGAAAAGAAGAACGTTGAGCTGCTGTATGATGCATGATGAGCTGCATGTACTAATTTACATGTTATGAATACATTTTTAATGTCAAATGAAAGTAATTGAATCAAGGAAAGGACTGATTTAAAACTACAGCTAATTACATTACAGCTCCATTTTATAATTTGATTAGCTTAAACTTGAATCCATAAGCTTTACTTAATTAAAAGTATGAGACAAACGTATAATAATTTCAGCCGATGGCAATCCCAGTTAAAACTGCTCGAACCTTTCGTTCGGATTTCACACCAACAACGAGAGCAGAATTCCTTGCACATTTCTTTGTTTTCTGATGTGTAGTTAGCTCATCTCGCCGTCTGAAAGACGCCTTTCCACATTTCTGACAATCCCAAGGCTTTTCCGTCCCATTCCCGTGACTGGTATTGTCGTGTCTGAACAAATTTCGCTTTGCCTTGAATGTCTTTGGGCACTTTGTGCAAGCAAATGGCCTTGCTTCTGAATGCACTGATGAATGACTGGTCAGTTGAAAATTTGATGGGAATGTTTTGTGGCATTTGAGGCATTCGAACGATTTTAGTCCAGAATGAATCTGAATCCGATGACGCCTCAAACCGTTGCTTGTAAAAAAAGTTTTCTCACACTTATCACAAGCGTAGTTATTCATACGGAGGTCTTCATGGACTCGATGATGTCGGCTGAGGTCATTCTTACAGAAACCTTTGTAATCACAAAGTGAACATTGCGCTCCCAGTACTTTGGCATGAACCCTAAGTTCATGGTTTTGAGCATTAGCCTTGGCTGGGAACTTTTTGTCACAGAATTGACATTTGAACGGCTTTTCTCCAGTATGGGTCATCGTATGGCGTTTGAATAAGGACTTGTAAGGAAATTCCTTGTTGCAACGGTTGCATACGAATTCACTGACGCTTGTGGGCGTGACGGGACGGTGTCGCCTTGCCGCGATCGTTTGGGTTCGGGAAATGGCGGAGACCCTTGATGCTTCCATCATTTTGGCAGACATTTTTGGCGACTAAAGAGTTGAAATTAAAATTAAAACTTAAATTAAATATATTTTTGAGTTAATTCCTTAAGTGCGCCTTACTCTGATCAATTGGAGGCAGAATATGGAACCGATGGACCGAACGACCCGAGCTTTTGGTGCAAGTGTTAGAAAAGACAATGCTGAAAGAGTAGCTGCTTGCTGTCTATAACTTCAAAATCCAAGCCATTCTATGGTGCTGAGTCAACAATTCCGATTGATAATATTTAACCCCTGAGACCCCGTCGTCGATAATTGATCCCCTACTTCCATTTTACCCTATGAGATCGCTGATTCTTTACAACCCGAAGGGAAGCTTTTTTTTCCTAGAGAGCTGGCAATAAACTCTCCGATGTCGCAGTTAAAAGCGATAAGTAGATTGTTTATGAAAATTAATGACTGTCGTGAGAAAAAACCAGTGTCAATGTCAATTCTCATTGGATTAATCACACATCTTACAAATTCAGTCCTGTTGTCCTGTGATAGAAAATAAATTGCTAATTGAATAAGATCCACTTCCAATTATTTTACTACTCAGACGTAGAAAAACAAATAAAAGGATTTGAAATTAACCAATCTGTAGCAAAATTAAGTGAACCTCTTGGTCGCATTGGGTCGCAATGGGAGATGACTCTGAATGATGACTTGGATCAGCTCGACCGCTGAACGTTGCACTGCCACAGTCCTTGCACGGTTCTTCTTTCGTGTGAACCCGGACGTGCTTCTCAAAAGCACATTTACGCCTGTAAGTTCTTTCACAGAATGGACACGTCAGCCTTGGAACTTCTTCTTGGTCAATGGAATGCCGCTGAAGCGTCTTCTTCCTGCATTCTTTGCCAGAGTCCACGCTGGAGTTTTTGTAGTTTTTCTTCATCTTGTTACACAATTGACTGTTCAATGGGGTTTCCCATCTTCCCATCTTCAAATGAACGCGGCGAACGTGCTGATTCCGATTGCTGGTGCTGCTATACAATTTTTGGCAAAAGTAGCACTTTGCTTCTCGTACTTTCACAGGCACCCGACGCTTGGGATTTCGAACATGACCCTTCCTCTTGATCTTGTTGGTTTCGGACGGTTTTTCTTTCGTATGGGACATCACATGACGTTCGAATAAAGGCCCGGAAGGAAATGCCTTGTCGCAAAAACTGCAGAAGAATTTACTGACGCCCGTGTGAGTGACGCGGTGATCATTCGACGCCCTCTTCTTGCTCCTCAAAGTTTGACAACAGCCGCAGTCGTCACACCTTGCCGCGTCCGTTTGGGTTGATGCTTCCATTTTGGCCGACATTGTTGACAACTGCACAACAGATATTAAAGTTTAAATGAGCGTATATTGAATTAATTCATAAAGTACGCCTTGCTTTGATCAATAGGAAGGCAGACTGGAACGACGAGGTTTGATGCAAGTGCTAAGAGACTGTCGACTGAACGAGACGCTGCTGCTCCTGTCTACAACATCAAAATCCAAGCCATTTTATTATTCTCAAGAGATGGTGAGTCAAGCTTCCGAGAACTTGCAATTGCAATGGATCGTGCACGTTCTTAAAAACAACATTTTTAATTACCTTTGAACAAAATGAAGAATAAAGAGCTGGATTCACATTGGATTATCATGCATAATGTTACAAATTCCGGTTGATATGATGCATAGACGGTTAATGAATGGTCAATTCAATTAATTAATTAATGCATCGAAAAACATAATTTTGATTTGTTAAAGTCTTATTATTCCAAGCTTTCTTAGCGCACGGCGCTTTTCCACTTGGTCGAATTCCGCCGGAGGGTTGGCGCTAAAGTCAAACAGCCGATTTCAATTTTGGCAAAAAAGAAACCACTTCCCCTTGCCCTTGGAATAGTGGATTGGAGGAGGCCTGAGTTTCTTTGACCCTACGGTTGACCCTTGACCTTCCAAGCAGAGCTACATACTTGCTACCCAGAAGCAAAGAAGCAATCCACAACCACCCACGAATAATGCAGTCACTCTGGAATGGAATAGCTACAACGATCAGGTCAGTCATTTCTACATTATGCTTTGACCTCCTTCCTAAACATAATTATGTTCTCAACACCCAACCTGACCTTTGACTTTCCTTGAAGTTTGATATTTACTCTAGTACCAGCGTACTATTTAGCCTTTACGCTTCAATTTAATTTGTTTACATCAATCTAATTATGTCTAACTGTTTATTATACTAAACCACCGGCCCATGCGTAATGGCAGGAACCTGAGGGAATGTTTTACCAGTTTAACCACTTCTGTCCGGTGAATGACCCAACGATCTAAATGATGAGAATGCTAAAAAAAATTAAAAGATTTAATTGTAAGGTTATAACGCTAATCCAACCCGTTTCATATAGCCTATTCATAATTAATAATCTTATTATGTTATCCTCCAACTCTGTAAAATGTACCTGTTTCTACTTCATGGATTACTTTATTATACGCATATGGTTAATACAAATGTACTAAAACGGTTTATTCATTTTTCAGACGTGGTTACTGTGTGATGAATATGTTGGCCCCACCTCCATCGCCCTGGCTAGCTGGAAGCAGAGGTCACCATGTCATGCACTCAATCACATCTTCTGCTAGAAGCAGTCAACCTCTCCTCAGAATCCCAGAAAGTCCATTGCTAACCTCCGTTCGAACTATTATGCGAGACTACTGGCCCAGACCTTCAGAGGTCAAGAGGATTCGGAGACATGGCTGGAAGAAAAGAATGTCCACTCCGGGAGGGAGGATGATCATCATGCGTCGAATCTTGAAAGGTCGCTACATTCTGACTCACTGAATAATTCATCCCTCACTATAATGAGAAGTAGAGTGTTGGAATCTATTAAGAATTAAATTACTTAAATAGCTTAAAAACACAAACTTCGTTTGCATGCTTTCGTTTTATTTCTGAAATCCGAGCAGTTTTGATTACAGAAGGGGAATAGCGAAATGAATGTGAACAGGGTTAAAATAGATTACTCTGTAATATAGAAATCTATATACCAGAAGACTTATTTCCTTTTCCTTTTTAGAATCAAAACAAAAAGTTACACGTTTACACGTTTTCAATGGTCATACTCATTCCCTTTTACCACTCCCACATTTCGTTTAGAGTCAGGTTAGTATCTTTTTCTTTAACAAAAAAAGAAAACAGTTTTGGTAAAGGACTCCCGTATTCCGACGGGAAAAGTTTTGTATTTGGCTTTTTTAAATTAAGGATTATGATTCTAATGGATCACCGAAATTATTTGACGCATTTTAAAATATATAGTAGAACGAACTGGGTTCTAAATAGACTCTCAATTTACACCGCTTGAATAGACTACGTGATTAAATTATTCTAGTACAAGCCTTTTGATGTGAGACAACTTTCCGTGCAAGAACTGGAACATCCGACGCGCCTCCTGATACTCCGCGTTTGACTTGTTTGAGGCATATTCCCGGATTATCTCATCCTTTACAGCCTGTCAAAATCAACAATATCATCATCAAACATCCCAATTTGATGAGCGATCGTCAGACATTGTCAATTTGACTTACATGATACTCCGGACTTCCGTATTCCGCTTGTTGCAGTCTTTTATCAAGATGAGCAAATCGTTTGGAAACTTTGTCTATCACAGAATGAAGTCGCATGTACTCCTTATAATCAGTGTTGAATACAGCTTTGTATCGCCTCCGTTCCTCGGCCGTGTGGATAGGGGGAAATAATCTGGAAATAAACAGAAAACAATTTAATTGTTTTTGTTTATATAACTACTACAGCACTAAAATCCCGGCTTCCGAGAATCTCGTATTTGTTTCGTTCTAAACAATGACAAGTGACTCACGCCAAGTATTTTGCTGGGTCAGTATCCGGATTTCGATCTCGACTCTTTTCAAGTTTCGCTTCCTTCTTGTCACGAAAGCGATCCTTGCCTCGTTTGGAGACGTCGGGAGTTGCAATGTCATCTCTGACATCGTGAATGCTCTCGGGAATATATTCGTCGCGACTATCGTATATCTCAGGCACTTCTTTCACAGACCCGGCGACAGACCCATGAGTATATCCATTGGTTGGTGGAGAACCAATTGCGTCTGGCGTTGATTTCCCAATGTCAGTATAATTCCCCGCCAAGCTGCCGTTGCTGTAGTCTGATTTTCCGCTACCACTGCTGCAGCTGCTGCCTCCATTCCCACTGTCTATTGAGTCCGTCTCATCCGAATCGGGGAGTTTGACTCCTTCCTCGTAGCCAGATTGATCCAGAGTTTTCGTGCCGTGCCATGGAAATGATGGATACTCGTAAGACTGTGGAGACAAGCTGATGTCCGGTGGGCCGTTCCTATAATTCCCACCCT
Organism: Pseudachorutes palmiensis; assembly: GCA_009869845.1. Taxonomy (NCBI): domain Eukaryota; kingdom Metazoa; phylum Arthropoda; class Collembola; order Poduromorpha; family Neanuridae; genus Pseudachorutes; species Pseudachorutes palmiensis. The sequence goes on along the minus strand of VNWY01000015.1, from coordinate 39,654 downwards.
GTGGTAGGGCAGTCGGACTAAGTCGCTCGTTTGGAAGGTGCTGTTGAGCTGGAGCGGGGCGATTATTTGGTAGAGATGGCGGTGACTGGCTAGGATAATCTTTCTCTCGGGAATTGGCACTTGGAATAAAATTCAATTGGTGTTGGTTGCCGTTGGAAGAATTGGGTCGTTTGAAATGTGAGATTCGCTGACGCTTCGAGTTATCCCCTCTATCCACTGAGCCGATTTTTCTGAAATGAGAAATAGTAAATTAGACTACCAAATGCAGAAACCGAATCCTGGAGAAGGTAATTTCATTTATTTGAAAATAATGACACTTACTCTAGACCAGGAGGCCTTTTCGTTCCATGTGGTTGGAAAGGTTCATTCTGTGCGTGAGACTTAGCAGAGGCTGATTCAGGTGGCGAGCGTCCAGAACCATTCAATGCAGAGCTACGCGGCGACAAGCTACTTAGACTTCCGGTAATATCACTACCCGGCGGTGTAAGGTTCTGTGGTTTCCTTCCATAATGATGGGAAGGTGGATTGTTTACGGTGATTGGCTTGTTAGGTTGCGACTTAAATCGATTGTAATTGTAGTTGGGTGAGGGAGGTCGTTTGCTTTGATATTTGCTCACTGGAGGAGGAATGGAGGATCGAGAGAGCTTCTTCTTAACTCTCCGACCGATATCTGCACCATTTGGCTTAATCTCTTTAGCACTGAGGCAACAATTCCCAATTAGTACACATGACAAACTCCATGTGTATCGTTTCTGAATTACCAGTCATGTTTTCTCGTCTCTTCCAGAGCATTCATTCGCTGTCGAGTTGTTTCGTAGACATCGTCCTTCGCATGGATCCTTAGCTTGTACGGCACCGTCCCCATTGATTTCAATGAACTACGAAAACAGAATAATCAAGTCAATATCATCAGTCTCTCCTTCACAGTTGCAATTAGAAGGTGAATTCAGGTGTTCACACAAGGATAATTCGGAATATTTCGTAGTATAATCATTATCATCGAGAATCCTCAAGACTGTACAAGGGTTGGCATTGTAGTTAAGTTGGAAACATTACAAGTGGAAAGTATTATTGGCAATTCTCATCATTCGTTACTAAAACCACTGCTGTTTCTCTTTGATATTTTATTCATTTTATTCGCATCCCTTGATCCTCCTGTTGTCTACGTTGCAAAATCCGAGTCTCACCTTGAGCCACATTGTTGAATGCATTCGAAACTTCCCTGCGGCCCTTCGATATCTGCGTTGGATGAAAGACTAAAGTCAAATCGACTACTCGAACCCTCCGAAGATGGAATATTTATACGCTGAAAACAAAACAAAATAATTCATCAGTTATTAATTCTTAAATGGCACATTTTCAGGAGACTCAACAGACTCCCTTCTGCACTTGTGAATTATATTATTTTTTAACATAAAGCCTCATCTCCCATTTAACACCTGAAAAGGAAATTATTTTCCGATATCTGTGTCAGAACGTGTACAGAAAAGTAGCATACTCCTTGCGTTAAGTCATCATTATTCCAATTGACAATTTTAACTTTCCCTTGTTTACAACAAGGCCTCAGACAAATGACACTGATTTGTCCGTCATCAACGCAAATTGCTGACTTTGTGATTTGAGTGGACCTTCCCTTGCCACCAAGAAACAATAATAGTAAATAAATCCCCCCAAGGTTCCGCCCACTTGTAGATCCAATTTCTTAAATTAAAAGCAAAAATAGAACAAGGTCCCGGCGATGAGTAAGGAAACTGGGAAAACTCAAATTAGAAATGGCATTTACACGTCGATGGTGGAAGGAACCATTTTGAAATGAGATCTTACATCACGGACCTCTATTTCATGCCAGTGTCATCATCGTCAGGATGGAAGTGAAAGCCTTTAGTCTTTGAGAAAAAGAAATATCTCCTTTGTCCAGTCCAATTTGTGTCATCTTAACCACACGCAGTCATTCTGACCTCACAAAAGAAACCATAGAACTTTCGGTGTCTAAAATTAGCTAGTCATTAGACGGACATGTGGGCGTAGTTTCAATCCACCAACAACTCTCCACTTCACCCGGCTTCTTTCGAATTAAAACAGGCCAACAAATCAAATTAAAACGACTTGCTCCAAAAGCATTTCAAAAGCATTTCTGGAAAATTGCAGGAGATGGAATTTTAGCAAAAGCCATTGGCCCCTTATCCACTGATTTTATATTAGCAATTCCAGCAGATTGGATAAATAGGGATAACCTCATAAGGCCATGACAAGCCGGACTCAATGCCAAATGCTGAATTTGGAATTATTTTATCTTAATCTTTGACTCTAATTGGATACAATTTTAAAGCCATGCCTCGCTCTGGAACACTTGGTCACAGCTCTTGCACTCACTCGTGTAGAGAATAGAGGACGAAAGGACAAGGCCTAATTTCTGCAATTGTATTCAAGTCAGCTCAAAGGAGCTCCCGGAAGGCATGCAATTGTGCTTGCTGGATTATTGATTTGATTGGTCCAAACATTTGTGGTTGTAAGGACTCGTAATCAGAATCCACCCATGTGCATGACCTGAAACTTGGTTGAATTACTAAGTCCCATATAACTGCGAGCAAACTATTGTGAAATTTGCTCCTCACTTGGTATTTGGTTCCTCATTCCATTTAGTCACTTTGCATATCGCTAAGCCGACGCACCTTAAAACCCCCTGAGGACTTTGATTTGCATTGGCATCTCTACTTCCACCATTCATTCATTTTATTGTTCCATTCTCAATGATTTTGCAATAATTTCCTCGCTTCGTCGATTTTCCTTTGAGTAGTCCACCCAAACGTGCCTCTCCAAGATAGAATTTCAGGAAACTTATTGGAAAATATTAAGAAATAATTTATCCGAGGCACAGGGCATGATTTTTTGTTGGTAAATTGGAATAATAAAATATCAGAGGAGGATAAAAGTACATTTTTTTTAATAACAGAAAAACAAAAACGTGCAGAAAACTCGTTGTCCTTATGTGGATTTGGACAGCATCTAAATCAGACAAATTCCTTTGGTCGAATTCATTCGTCGAATGAGACTTTCTCGCCTTTGTACATTTCTTGCAACTCATTGTTGTACCTGACACAATTTTTGCAAATCCCATAACGACTTACTACTTTAAGAGAGCTCAAGTAGCTGAAGCTAAATAAATGTTCCCATAATTGCTCTCTATTCCACCTCCATTATAAGATCTTGACTGAGTGAAGCATTTGAGAAATCAAGGAGTGTTGCAGATGATATATCTCATCGTTAAAAGCAAAGCTTTAACTTGAAGCCGAGGACCTACAAAGGTTGCCATTAATCCTCAGCTAAATGTAGAAAAGTAACAATAAAAATATTTATTGCTTCTTTAAAGCTCGATGAAACCTTGATAGCAAACGAAGCGATTAAAGTTTCATACTCTTTCTGCCTCTTTGATTCACGGAATCAGAAATCAAAATTAACAACCGGAATTCATTCCAAGCATTCCAAATTATCACATCACAACAATGAAGATAAAACAAAACAATTTTGTCCTTTTAAATACAGTCTTTAGCTGCGCTGAAAGAAAGGCTGAAGGAAAGAGAGACGGTTAGAGAATGCACAATGAGAAACCAAAGTCAGAGGCCTCAACCTACATATGTCCACGCACTGCCCACGGCCACGCGCTGGAGACTGTAGTCATGGCCATCAAATTGGATTCCAGTGAATGAGAATGTGATGCTGTGCATTGTTTTCAGTGAGTGGGTCTCAGTTTTCCATTATTCCTGACGCAATGTACTGATTCCATGGAGAGGTGGGATGACGTGATGGGAATAAGGATGCTGTCTCCTGACGTCAGGTAATGAACTCCAGGAATGAATTATCTCCGCGCAACTCTCATTTCAGTTCCATGGCCACCGAGGCAGTTACACGTTCCCAGTATGCCCCACTCCCAAGAATAAATCAATTTTATACGGAATAATATATTGTTTGACAGATAAAGGGTTGATGCCACCATCAGAGCTAAATAGTCAGCCAAAACTCACAATGGAGGTGTTGCAAAATGCCCAAACTCTGTTCGCTTTCAAGTACTTTATGGAAAAGAGTTGAATTTTAAAATGTTTATTACGGAACATGCATTCCCGTTCTTTGTGAATCATCGGTAATAAGGACTGTTGAGTGTGGGGATACTTGGAATCCATCTCTTATGAGGAAACGTGGTAATTTCCGTGTGACATTTTCCCCAGGTGGAATTTAATTAATTCATGCGGAGTGATATGGACTTGTGTGCCGGTGGCTTGGGCAGATGGGCTCTTCCAATCGCGTGTGACATCTCAGGGAAGCCCACCTTATCACGTTTCAGTTAGAAGCAAAAGTCTTTGACCCCACCAAACAAACAGCCAAAAACATTATTATTTCACTCTCAATCCCCAGCATACCCGGGGCAAAAGAAGGATATCAAGTTTGAAAAGGTAAAAGGACTCGTTGAAGAAGAGGACAGATGAGCATTCAACCAGATTCTTCATACCTTCCACCAGGAACCTACCTAGGGCAAATGAACTGTTAACTTACGATGAGAGCTACCGACCATGAGGAAAAGTCCAGAGTTGTTAGGCCTACTTTGCATGTTCCATACCATCCGATCAACCCCAATGCAAGAAAAATCCAGTGGAAATGAATGGATTGAGAGAATATTGTTTCATTGTGTATGAGGCCTGAGGTCGCCATAATCAATTCAATTCAACTAAATCAAGGTTTCATCAGACTATGCATACGACTACCTAACTTCCGTTTGCAGTTTAGCAGCAAACTCCAAGTACGCCTTCCAACAACGACGCTATCTGGAAATCCCCTGCAATCTCATATCAATGACAATGCCAAAAAGGTGTAAAAGGCTTTGGATTCCTCGCACTCATTGGCTAAAGAAGAAGAAGGTGAAGGATTGATGTGTAGTGTCGCAGGGGTTTATTCAAAGGAGACAAAGTCGTAACTGTGCATTGTCCCAATTGCGAGTTAATGTGATTATGGGACATGTCCCAGCAGAAATCCATTGAGGGGGATATGGAAATTTCTGCAGTCTACACTGCGAAAAGACTTAATAAACGACGAGAGTAAAGGGAGTCTTGCCAAACGAAGTGAACAGAGCATTGCATCATTTCATCGTCGTAATGGTCGCTAACCCACTTTCAGATTAAAATCCACAAGGAATTGGGAACAAAACCAACCAAGCAAAAGGACCCACCAAAAACCGCCAAGCCCAAGATTGTATACCTAATATGAAATCCAAATCCATCTCACCAGGTGATTTCAAAAGCATAATTTGATTATCCCCTTCCTCCTCAATCAGCCTGAAAATAATCCCAATTGAATTCACAACTGCAGGCTACTCTTCAAACGCTCTGGTAGTTTCCAAAGTCGTTGACGATTGGGCCTACATCTCCAATTAGAACTTGTTGCTAATGGGAAAATGGACGGGAGAATTGGATTGGAGGGTTCTTGGACGAAAGGGGAATCCCATGATAGAAAACAATGGGATTATTGTCAAATTGTAAAGAGTATTATTGAGCTCTTTTAACCTAGCTTTGCTGCGCATATCCCATGGGGAAAATCCATTAAAAATCCTATTGACTACCCAGGCTAAGTAAATTCCCATACGAACTAATCCTCTCAGAGACAAAAGAAATTAGGAAGTGATGGACTTCCCCTTTGTACGAGGAGACTTCGAGACAAGGAAATGAAGTCCATCATCCTAATTCTACCAAAGACATTCAATCCACTTTCACATCACGACGACGATGCCGATGATCAAGTCCAAATTGATCCCATTTGTCTATTCCTATTCGTCGCCAAATTCTAAATATGCATAGGAGAGCCTGTCTCAAGGCATTGTAACCTCTAAAGAATCCAGGAAGTGGTGTCATGGCGCTCTGAAACTGAACACTTATCACCACTGGTGAATAAAAAAAAAGGCAAAGTATAGTGTTGACTGTCATTCCATACACAATACTCATTCCTCGGGGTTGGTTAGAAGCGTTAAAAAAGCTATAAAAGAACACAAACTTTCCCATCAACTCGAAAAGTGACACCTCAGGCTGGACTATTTTAAAATAAGCTTTTCCCTTCCTCCTTTATTATGAATTCTACAAATCAAGGCTTCTGCTTGGGATGATTTACACGTCAAAGATGATTTTTAAGTGCTTGCTCCTTTCCTGGTTCTAGTGCTAAAAATCATAGATAAATTGGCTTCAGCCAATCGTTTGTCTTTTCCACTTGAGGATAATAATCCAGCCAAAACCTCAGTTGCAACGAAGTTACTTGGTAGTGATATGGAGGTGCGGTTTGGAGTGTTGGTAATGATGATACCCCAGCCGACCCTAATTGTGGCAACATAATTACGAAATCCAACTAATTTCCTTCCAGGATTCAAAACATCTTACACAGCTAACATTATTTATATTGAGAGGTATAGCGACAGGAACAACGTTTAGGAGAGGCAAGCCAAACAACCGATGCCAATCAGACATTGGAGGATGTTTGCCTAGTTATGACTGACCAACAGGAAAAATGACTTTGTTTAGCATTCGACCGCATTAACTTCATTAATTTTTCCCCTTTGGTGTTTGCAAATTACTATCATAGCTCTTCTAGCTTGTGGCTAAAATGTTTATTATTATTAATAGACTGACTATTAATTAGGAGCTGAGAAAAGTCTTAGATATTGGTCCTTTCATTTGTAAATAATTCATCCAGGAACAGATATTTTGCCACACATGGCCTGTAATTCCTGATTGGACGTTTGTGAGCAGGGGCAGTGTGTGCTGAATGGAATAATGGTAGAAGCAGCAGCAGAATAACAACAGCACTTCCCCATCCTGCTCACCTGGCTGCTTGCCTGGGGAGATTTCAATTGATTGTTGCCTTGGTGTGTCCCACAATGGAAGAATTATGACCCATACAAAATCCATCGTTGTAGTTATAGAGCAGCTCGCTCTGCTCTCCTGAAGGACATCCGGATTCCATACAATTAAAAATTTGGGAGGAAAAACGTCTCAGGGACGCCATTGAACTAATTCATGACTTATGGGATGACGTCAGGAGCCTCGAGATCTGAATAGAAACACTGAAGACATCAAGAGACACGAGGAAAAAGGATCTCTTTGCGACACATAGGCTAGAAATAGAACCGGATTTAATACCCACCACACCGAGAACAAAAGGAGGAGTACCGGCGACGTTGAGGAAACGATAGCCACATAATTACGAATCTAACATCACGTCGTCCACTTTCCTCGTCCATGATTCCCTCTCCTAATTGTATGCAAAGAACCGATTACAAGTACGTTGACGTTGCCATAATTAGCCATCCAGCTGCCCCACATATCGTCCCTAGCAACAATCACAAACTACGCAGCAGTCGCCTCTAAAACCATTCCAATTCCAAAATCTCTAGCATCTCTAGAAACAACATTAGCAACTCTCTTTGGCACCCTGTTGCTTTCTCATTTGCAAAACTAATTCCAAAAGGTCGCCTCAGACGTGAACTTGAAAGAGGGACGAGGCAACCTTCCAACGACGGAGTTGATGATTTAAAATGAACAAATAGACAATCTCGAGAGGTAAAGGAAAATAAAAAATGGAGGTATTACACATATGTCGGTTGGAATAAAAAAAAATATATAATCCAAGATTCCAAGTATTACTGCCATCACCATCATCGCATGGTAATCCCCAGCAACGGCAAAAACTCCTTGAGAGGGACAAGTTAGTGAAGGTAACTGCGTCGTTGGAAAGTTGTTAAGAGGAGAGTTAGAGGGACAGATGGAGCATGGGTGAAGCAAATGGGGCGGAGTCAGTGGCAGAGAAGCGAAGGAAGGCCAAAATGATTGGGAAGTGAAGCCAGTTCACAGTCCCAGTCCGTGGCAAAGACTGAGGCACTTCTCAGGCCTTTATATACCCACGGCGACTTGTAGAAAGAGCCCACCTCCTCATCTTAATCCCCGTCCCCACCCACGCAACTACAAGTTGTCGTCCCCATAACCTTTCATGTCGCCCCCAACGAACAAAACACTGGCACTGGCCACTGGCCCCACTCGACTCTTCTGCAAATGTTCCCACTACTAACCCATCCAGTCTTCTTCTTCATTATACGAACTCTGAATCTCTATTGGGACGAAACATTCCTTACTTGCATGATTGTTTCATAGGCCTCAAATTAGCTAAAAAGAGATTAGGCGAATAAACATCAATCCTCCTGTCACATACACACACTCCTCTTACTCATTTTCTCGTGAAAAGCAATTTAGAAGTGGGGACTCTCTTCCTGGAAATTCATCTTTTCTATAATTAAAACTATTGAAACTGATCACTCGGGATCTACTTCAGGTTTAGCAGGAATTTCCAAATTCGATTGGCAACGACCAAAGTCCGTCCATGGCTCCAATTCATAATAACTCAACCAACGTCACTCTTTTATCAGGAGCGAACAGCTTTCCGTAATCCAACCCATATTTCACTCAAATTCGGGCTAATAACTTTCCATGGCTAAAGACGTCATCGCCCAAGATTAACTTTTATAACTTTATATGGAATGAGCTCTTATGATGCGGTAAATTCCTCACTGCCTCTCATGTCTTACTTCTTTCCAACTTTCCATCTAAATAAACAAATACCAAGCCTTTTGCTCAAGTAAATAGTCATCCTTACAATCACAGCCATTTTTATGGGGACATCACCGGGACTTGTGCCCGAGAAGAAAGCCAATTTCATCAGTCCACCTAACCAACCTGTCACGACTCATTCAATTGACTTTCAAATATTTCTATAACATGCTGAGATTATTCAGAGTCAAGGAACAAGAATGGAGGTGTGTATGAAGGTCTTGTAAATACAAATTGCCCAAGTGGAATCATAAAAATCTTCCCATCAACTGAACTGCTGATGCATTAATTGGGAAAAATAAACGATGATGTCCTTCGCTTTGCCCGAGTAGTTACTAATCTAGGAGATTGGGATCCGTTCATCCTTGAATCCAAAATCGTCGGATGCAATTTCAAGCAAAGGGAAAATGCAATGACTTGACTGCCATCCTACTTCTCTAGTGGATAATTCCAACAGGCAGAAAACAGTTGTAGATGTCAACAGAATCCACTATCGTCATCCTGACAGGAACGAATGAAAGCCTATTCACTTCAGGTGAGATCGGGGGATCATCGTCACAGCAGAAACACAAATTGTCCCCCTTTGGCCTTCAACTCTAGAGCGATTTCAGCTGGATGAAGCTGAGCCAAATAACCAAGCAACACAGGAATCTAATCCGGGAGGTCATTCTGATATTGGAAAAGCGTCCTGCGATCTTATTAGAATAGCAAAGGAAATGCCTAAATCATCCCAACTCAACTCAACCTTTGAATTATTTCACTCTCAATCTTTTGCAGAAAAACGTCTCTTCTGTCATATAACATACAACTTTAGGAAAGGAGAACCTGGTTTACATAATTTTGTCTCTCTATGCAAAGAATGGGAAATTTCTCGTCGATGGAAGACGAGACTTGTTTTGAATTGAGGATAGGATAAGTGACCTTCCTTCTGACAATTGATTTCCCATAGGAAGCAGGAGCAAACAAAAGGGCCTTCACCTGCGACAAAATAAAGGGGAAGCTGCCTACTAGCCTTCTTCCTTCAACTTAGCTTATTTTAAAAGCTTGAAACTCAACCGTTGTTGAGGATTTTGAAATCAGAGTGTCACATCAGTACAGAAAATGGAAAAAGGGCTCCCCACTTTCGTTTTGGCAGGAAAGTCCTGTCCCTGAAGGATTCGGGATTTGTAATACCACTGTACTGGAGAAACGGAAAAAGGGAAAAGCCCATTTGCGTTAATAAAGTTTAGAAAAAGTCAAGGTTGGTTCGTTGGTTGGCTCTCGAACCCTTTCAAGTTGGAATCATAAACGGACCAAAGATGTCCATTCGTCAATGTATGCGTACGAAAAAACTGGCTGTATAATTAAATAAAGTATGCGAAATGTATTGAGAAAAGACCCTGAGATTAAGATTATCGAATTAGTAATTGAAAGCGTGATATGGGAAAGGCTAGTTCACCTTGAACTGATCTCTAAGAATACGCGTCTAAATAGGTAAAAAGCAATGCATCAGCTCCAACCAACCATCAATGCAACTTTGTTGCACAAATTCTACATCAAAGCTGCACTCTCGACAATGCTGCAGGACGGTGACTGCAGACATAGGGCAAAGACAACAAACGTTATTTTGCGCAACCCTCAATCAGGATGGCTTAACTTGTCCTTCAAATAGAATGAGACAATTTCCGCAAAAAAACACTTCATTGACGAATAGTAAAATATTCGTTAAAATGCGTTGGGCTAGTCCCTAAGGCACTGCCTCCCAACCTAAGAATGGAGTAGAGGAGACGTTGAAGTTTTAAATAGAAATATATTTGGTTTCCCCGTAAAATACTTTTTCAAGTTGAGACGTGCTAGCCTTTTAAAAATAAAATTATGACAAGGAAAGACATTGTTAACTGAACCCAGGCAAAGGGATCGAGGCGAGAAGGCTGAGGGAATTTACCAATCAGTAAACTTCTTGGTCCATTCTCTTTTCTAAGGAAAACGAGTCCTAATCTCTGCTAAGATTTCACTTTCTCTTTGCAATTCGAGTAAGTTGCCTAGATCAATGCGCTGAATGCAAATTAATATTTTGACTCACCCCTTCGTTTCCCAGGAACTGTAGGGAGGCAGGATGTTGCCCAGTCTTTTGCTGGAAATAAAAAAAAGAGACATGAGACACGAAAGATCATGAAAGGTCAGGGTCTGGAATTCAGATTGTCTGGCCAGGAAGTGTCTCAGAGGGAACAGCTGTTTGTGGGAACAGACTGGTGACATAAGGCTATGTGCGCTAGGGTATTGGGTATTTACAAACTACCAAAGTCCTCACCTGACTCCTTAGATAATCTTCAATTGCCTTCAGAGCTGAGTCGGTCAGTTTGACAAAAATCACTGATTTGGAGGTTGCTGATGCACTTTGACTTGTATTTCTGGGCCTAATTGGACTGAGCGCTGGTTGTCCATGATGTATGTCTGAAGCAGTGAGTCCGTACTTGACACCTTCCAGCAGCGCCATTCCTACGACTAACTAGAGACTTAACTAGGGAGTGAGCAGTGGTACGAGTGGATTCCTAGGTAGAATTAAGGGAAGAAAAGAAGACGGAAAGGAGTACCAGAATGTCAGCCCAGGAGGAGGAGCAGGAGAGAAAGAAAGGGAAATCCAACACGATACCAAAAACCAGAACAATCCAACGGGGACCAGCCGCCTAGCTGAAGCAACTCAAACAATTTGCAAAGACACTCTAATACTACGATACAATTACCTTTGACCAATCAAAGTTTACCAAAACAAAAGGTCATCCATACCTTTTGTAATACTAGTTTTATGGCAATATCAAACACTTCTTAAAAACTAAACACTTCTTACTATCTATTAGCTAAAGGTAGAAAAATTTGGACGAATTGAATTGTGCGAAGGGAAACAAAATGGCGAATTTTTTTAACCAGAAAATGAATTTTTCCACCGCGCTAGTTTTCAAAGGAACCTAAGTACCGTAGTAGACATTGCTCTAGGAATAGAGGAATTTTCACAAGTACAAATAATACATTTTTTAAACTGCAGTTCAAAACTTTTTCAGAACAGAACTTGAGCAGTTCCAATGGTGAGAGACTTGAGATATTGTTTGGAACACTATGGTTGGTTTTAGCCTTCCACTGCAACTGCCATCCAAATGACTGAGCCTCTAGGAAATTCCAAATTCCTTGACAATCGAATTTGACAGAATCTGTCACCTTCTTACAACTGCAGTGCTGAGAATCCGCCCCACAGATGAAATTAAAAATTCAGAAACCTCAGCAGTGATTAACATTTTTAATTGAAAAAAGTAGAATAACTTTTTACTGTTTAAAGTGATTATAGTTATTCATTATTTCAGGAAGTTTTCAGGTTTTTAAATTTAAAAAAAGTGAGTTTTGTTAATTTCATTACTAAAAATTGGCAAAAATGTATGGTGGAATGGGTCCAAGTTTTAGTCTGGCCTCAAATGACGAAGGGTTTCTAACTAATTCAAATCAAACTTCATGCATGCGCATGACGCTAAAATTACACTAACCTTAATTAATAACAGCAGTTAATCCTAATTAAAACAACATTAACACCTTAGCTTTTTCGGCAAGAGAGAGCCAAGAGGAAGCGAAAGAAAAGGGTTTAAGTGCATGATGTTAAAGATGAAGTGAGGGTACGAAGGCATGAGAAAAAGTCCAGTCAAAACCGCTTTGTTTTTAGGGATAAATGACAATTTAGCATGAAATCTAGGAATTATGGATGAGGAAAGGCCCTTCGACCCTTCGTACAGCTAATTAATACGAATAAATTAAGAAACAGAAGGATTTCATGAGGGTAATAATCCATCAGCTGGTCTTCATATGTTTATTGTTTGGAACAGATGTTGGCTGGATTCGGCCAGCGGCCACCCAACATCACCTCCACCAGGGTAGCAGTAGACGGACACTTTGGGACTCAACGAGGTCATGTCAAATGAATAATTGAAAAAATAGTCGATAAAGCCTTTATTAATTCATTTACAACTGGGAATAATGTATTTTCCAAACTACAATTCAGCACTTGAGCTACTGCGTCTCAATGGTGGTGGGAGACTTGTTTGATAGTGACGAAAGCAGAGGTTCAACAGGTCACAGAATGAAGTATGTGAGGGTTAATTACAAACCTAGGTCATTAGCGTAAAGCTATAAATTAAATATCGGGAGAATTTCCCCGTACAACCAATGACCGCGGTACCCACTTCAGAGATTAGGAAAAACGTTATGAGATCATGAAATATAATCGTGATTCCCATGACATGCCTTGAGTGCCTTTATCTCCTTCACAATGTCGAGTTGATCCAAACTCGGAAGGCGTTATGATCATGATACAGTGACAACGTGCTTTGTCGTTAACTAGAATTCCGGTTGCCTCTCCAGTTGCCGGGGAGGTGGAGTCCCATCTTCAAGCTTCGAATTGTAGGCTCTCCAGTTCCAGGCTCTCATTGAAATTCCAAATTATCTACGTCAGAATTAGCGTTATGTACGTAAGCATTGAAGCAAAAGAGACTCTCACAATCAAAACCGAACCTCGTCAAATGTGTGATGCTGTTATATTAACGAATTGAAATTTATGAATTGCATTTGGTGCTTTGTAGTAAAAGTTCTTCATGGGACGCTCCAATCATTTCCAGCAGAGGAACGGGGACTGATCAGCGGAGAAACTTTTGAAAAGCGTCTAAAGCGGCTTCTTGGAGCCATAGTTGTCCAGAAGTTCGATTTTCTACTATGTCCTTTGTCATTTCTCCAGCAAAAGCTGCATATAATTTCCAGGGTGGGCAGTGTAAAACGTCTCCATGAGTAAAGTAGAAATCACTGCTACCAAAGAAAGCTCTTCCAGGAGAAAATGTCTTTAAAAGAGCAAATAGATCGCTGGTGACGAGGATTTTTCTTTCTCCCATTGTATTTTACATGGAAATAGCTTTTAGCTAATTTGTGTTTTCCATGATTGCTTCAAACATTCCACTCTATGTATTTTGTTCTGCATCTCCTTTATTGAGATGATAGTAATGCGACAAAATTTTAGAAAACTTGTGACATTTTTAAATGTTGCTACGTTGAAAATAATCAGACGGGGGAGGCGTCCGTGGTTGGGTCCCACTTCCTTTCTGGAAGTACGCCTGCGGGAGAGGATAATATATAAATTGTAGACATATTCTTACGCAAACATAACATGCTTACGTCTTTCGCCATTCGACGGAGTCCATCAGCGGTGGATTTGCCGGTCTGTTCTGCTAGTTGTGCCAATGCTCCGTCACGGTTTTCCAGCAAAATAAAAGGGGCGTCAAATTCCTGCAGGATATTTAATAATCCGATTGTCGACAATTTGAATGGAGAAATTCCACTGTGTCTATTTCTTACCATAACCCGTCCCTTGTCCAGCACAAGAATCCTGTCACTGTCCATTACCGTATGTAGCCTATGTGCTACCGTTAGTATCGTACAATCTTCAAATTTCTCTCTAATGGTCGCTTGGATCAATCCATCAGTCCTGCCAAAAAATCACGAATTAAAGAACCAGCAATGAACAAAGAGGAGGGACTTTCTTACTCAGGGTCTACATTTGCCGTAGCTTCGTCTAAAACAAGAATTTTGTTTCGACGAAGAATCGCCCTAGCAAGACAAACAAGTTGGCGCTCTCCCACGCTGAAATTGGAACCACCTTCACATATCTAAAAAGTGCACCAAGAAACGAGCGCCAATGATAACTATATCGTCGGTAAACGGAGGAATGGATGCTTTACCTCTGCGTCAAGTCCCGTTGTCGTTTCCAGAATGGAGTCTTTGAGGTGGACATCTCTGAGCGAACTCCAGAGCTCTTCATCTAAGAATTCTCCGAATGGGTCCAGGTTTCTTCGCAGAGATCCCAAAAATAATACTGGGTCTTGTGGTATCACAGAAATCTTGGAGCGAAGTTCGTGAAGCCCAAGCGTGGACACATCAAGTCCATCGATAACCAACGAACCTTGGCAAGGATCAACAAGACGAAAAAGTGCAGAAAGCAAGGATGATTTGCCAGCCCCCGTCCTCCCAACTATTCCCACCTGTGAAAAATTCAATTAATAATTCCGTTCCACGGTGCTACTGAATGTAATGTTACCTTTTCCTTTGCTCGTATGACCAAGTCAAGACCTTGCAGAACTGGAGGCTCGTCCCCATATCTCAAAGACAAATGATGCATCCGGATCTCACCTTTACCTGGCCATCCGGTAGGTGGCTCTTTCCCTTTAGTCAAAATCAGAATCCGTGTGACCGTGTAACAGGTCAACGTTTTCAATCCTTACCTGGCAGCGAGTAGAGTGGCGGTTCAGGCTGTAATTCCGAATATTCCAGTACACGTTCAACAGAAACCATGTGATTCTCCGCTTCAGCAGATTGCCGCACGCCCCACTGGAACAGCCCTATGAAAGATAAGGCAAAGGAGGTTTCTAATGTTCTGGTGTTAATGTAGTGTCTGTCTAGGTGTGTTCTTGCCGGTGAGTGTTAGGGCTGACGAGACTGCGAGTCCAACTTGTGACCCATCTTAATTGGAAAGGTGAAAATTAATTAATGAAAACAACACTGGGGATATTACTTACCCAATCCCGAGACCATTAGGGAGAATGTAACAATCGTTATGTAAAAAATAGAAATCCAGTCCAGGAATATCCCGACCCATCGAGAGGCTGCCAGGAATAAGTACCAACATGCGGAATGCGAATTCTGAAACGAATCGAAGTCAACTTCAAACTGCTTTTCAACACCCATGGCTCGGATTGTAGAGAGGCCTTGAAAAGTACAGCTTAGGTGAGTGAATACAGGACTCCTAGCTAGAAATGGAATTAAGAACTAAATATTTTAGGAATAATTTCCAAGTTGGGTGACCTTACTGATTGATTCAAGTCTTTTTAAGCTCCTTGCGGTGTGGAGGTAGAATTTTCGAATTTTGTAGAACAAGAATAGTAAACATACTGCAGGTATGATTAGGATGGGACTCATCAAACTGATTACCAGAAGTACTCCAACCCCTTGCAATGGAATCTTTAAGAATAGAAAAGCATTGATACCTCGTTCTTTAGAATTAGGATCTTACATCGCAAGTGTCGAATAGGGAAAGTGGAAGATATTCGTCTATAATTCCAACGTCGCGAGCAAATCTATTTAGAATTCGACCTACAGAAACGTAAATTGCTATGGCTAGCCTAAATTCAAAAATAGCAAGTCATGACGAACCGACTGGGTTTAGTTCAAAGAACCTCATGGGTGATCGAAGGACGCCTGCGAAGAGAGCATGATGGAGAGCGATAGAAGAGCGCAGGCACATGTGCGTGAACGTCATCGTCCGCCAGAGGGACACAGTAAACAGGGTTCCAATGATGCTGCAGTAAACTCCAATCTGGATGTTTCGATCGGTTACAACGATATTGTAAACAGAAGATAACCAGGAACTGTCTTGATGGATAGTAGAAGCTGTGCTGTTATACAGATCGGGGCTCTCTTCCATTTGAGTCCTATGAAGCAATGTCGACAATTATACGAAATAGTGAATCCAAATGTACCATGTTGTTCCAAATCCAAATGTATGTACCAAAGTTGAAGCCAATAATCTGATCCGGTGAGCATGACTTGAGTTATAATTGCCAGGATAAGGAGAGTCAGAAACGAAATTGTTCCTGAGCCCGCCATGATGTATTTAAAGTAGAGCCTCACAGCAATGCCACCGGAAGAACTACTCTCTTCTGCTAATAAAGGTACTTCATCACTGAAAGTGCCATAAGATTTCTGAAATGTGGAGCTCAAGAAGGAACCGCCATCTGAACGACTGCGTGAATAATGATAAGCATAAAGTTATATTTTTTGGTTTTCATGATGTAGCTCAAGTCCCATACATTTTGCCGGCCGCTTGACTGAGTTGTAAGGAAGCCGAATTCGATCCTGCGTTGTCCATGCTGTCTTCCAAAGAGTCTTCAAATTCTGTGACAGGGTTTGTAACACCTCCCATGAGGCTCATTTCCACTGAAGCAAGGCGACTTAGATGCCCAGTATCTGAAGGGCTCCTTCGAAGTGAGATAGTCGTTGCTGGCACGGAAGATTCCTCAGGTTGAAGTAATTGAGCAAAATTCACGCCACTCATTTGAAGTTTCGAATAGGTCCCCTGCGCTTCCACTCGTCCATTGTGAAGAATAAGAATTTCATCGGCAGCTCTGAGAAACTGGAGTTGATGTGTGACGAGGACTACGCACTTTTTCCGAAGGAGGCTCATGATAACCCGATCAAATAGATGTTTTCCAACTTCCGCATCGACAGCTGACAGGGGATCGTCCAAGAGGTAGACATCGGCATCGGAATAGCAGGCACGAGCCAAGTTAACTCTTGCTTTCTGTCCACCACTCAAAGAAATCCCGCGGTCCCCCACAAGAGATGCGTCGCCGTGAGGAAGTGAAGCGAAATCTGGCCTGAGAGCGCATGCCTCCACTACCTGATTATACCAAGTAGGAACCATGGCTCTTCCGAAAAGAATGTTTTGCCGGACGCTCCCAGAGAAGATCCAGGATTCCTGGGCAGCAAATGCTAGTTGTCCTGCAACCTCTACCGAACCCGACAAAGGGGGCAACTCTCCTAAAATTCCCTGAAGCAGAGAGCTCTGGATGGGTAGAAAATCAATCAAATTCACTTAAAAATGAAATAATAATCTTAAATCTGACCTTGGAAGATCCCACTGTGCCAATCACAGCAGTGAGTTGCCCTTTCTTTACATTTAGCGATATGTTGTCCAGGGTGAGTTCTTCTGCTTCAGGAGTCCACTTGGCCGAAAAGTTTTGTACTTTGAGTCCACTTGTGCTGGTTCCAGATCCCGCAGGGTGCTGCTCTCGTAATTCTTTTTCAGGAAGGAGGAGAAACTCCTGGAATAAAACAAAGTGGAAAAAGTTGAATGTTTAGAATTAGGCTTGATAATAACCTGCAGACGTGCAATTGAGATCAGAAGTTCCGCCATGTACGACATTCCATATGCTGGAAAAAATATTCAATTCAAACTATAAATCTTAGATTGAACTCCAACTTACGGAAGAACAGTGTGAGGACCATTCGAACATTGTTGTAAAGGGCGAGGGTAACAAAAACCTAAAACAAAGACAGCTAGGTCCAAATCATTTTATATGGGATACTTTTGAATAGAAAACAAACCTGCTCAGAGGTAAGAAAATTCCCAGTGAGAACGTAAGCAAGTAGGGTGAGGAAAATGACAACTTTTGAAGAAATGTAGTAGACGCTATAATTCATAGCCTTGAGGTTGGCGACACTTCGAAGAGACTTCACCTCATCTCTGTGGAACATTTCACATTAGAACTTCTAAACTTTTAACTCGTTCTCACACATACGCTCTGGCTTCCTTGACGAGGTTGGAAAATGGCTCTTCCCACGTGTACATCCTGAAAAGTTCAAAATCAGTTCCCACGATTCGTCGCTTTTAGCTATTTAGAGGCTCACTTGATTACTCTGATGGCTGATACGATTTCATTCATTATCCTAATCCTCTTGTCGGTCTTTCCAGCAACTTGAAGTCGCATCTTGCCAAACAGTTGGCCCATAAAACCTGGAATGATATGCAACAGTTATTTTAGAAAACCTATATCTGTGACGGCAGCATTTTGAACTGATTTACTTTGGAAGGGAACAAAGAGCAGAAGAAAGCCGATTCCGACGAGACAAATATAAGAGTAGAAGCCCCACAGTATGTAGATGACAATACCTAACTGGATAGGGCCGATAATGAGGTACCACGCCCTAAGATTAAGGATTTTAATAACATTGAATTCATCACATTTGAATGTTCCCTGAGCGTTGATCTTACATTATTGGGGCTTGGTCAAAGCGACTCACGTCGTTGGAGAGGAAGTTGACCATTTGTCCCACCGTCGTTTTCCGAAGGGCCCCAACACTTAAACGAAGAGCCTGAAATATAAAGTTCAACTGTAAAATTCATCTTTCTACTTCAACGAAAGTTACAACTTGGGATTACATACTTTTCTGTAGATAACGGATGAGACTGCGACTCGGCTTCGCATTCCGATGTGTTGAAGTCCGAAAAAAAATGGATGATGCCAGGTAATGTACAACACTGAGCATAAGATGACGCCAAAAGCAAACAAGTAGCCATCGCGTGTTGTGAACTCCCCTCCAAAGTATCGAATCAAATATCCAAGTAGTAGTGGTTGCGCGATCCTGACAAAATAACCAAAATAGCTTTACACCTACACCAATAATAGATCAAGTGGGAGTATATTTCACTGACTTGATAACACATTCGTCCAGAAAGGCGACGATTCCTAGTAGGCCATAGTCTAAGCCGAAGACGCGATACAACGCCCTTCCAAAACGAGGCTTATGCTTCGATGTACTCTTGCGTAGTTCTTGGTCCCAGGCGTGCTGCAGTGAATCCCCGAGGTGTTGTGACTTATCCTCCGGAAGAACATCGTATATATCCTCGATCGACAATTCACGCCGAGATCCAAGTATAAGAAGCTTCCACATCCAGCTAAAAAAATTTGTTGCAAATGCATTATTGTAATGCCAATGTTTATTAATTAACCAGAATGATTGTCACCCCTGAAATTAAAATTAGAAAGGCGTGCTAACCTGAAGCATAGTTTAGCAGGAATGGAGGCAGTCTCCCGCGGTGACTTCTTCATTCCAAGCCTAGCAGTGAAATATGTGGAGAGTTTGTTAGAGTTAAAGCTGCGGAAGGAGCAAATGTCAACTGTTCTTTTGATAATCTATCTTTGTTCTACAATTCTAAGATTAACTTTTCAAGGTAGCGACGGTCGGTTATCTTAAAAGCAGCCGGATAATAAGCAACGCTGAAGTCACCACTCGCGACTTCTGAAATGCGGATGTATTGACCAATTTAAATATTTCCCTTTAATTCCGTTTCATGAGTTTATCTTCCAGTAGACAACGACAAATAATTTCATTACAAGGAAATCAGCAAACATAAACACGAGTTATCTTAGCCCTTCCCCGTCTGCCTAATCTCCGTGTGTTGAACCATATTGAACGATAAGTAACCATCGTAAAGGTTAACGAACAAAGGGCACACGCAGCCCAACTTATTACTCATTGACTCCGTCTGTATGACGCAAACAAAAAATTGATTTAGTTACATAAATTGCATTTCAACTAAATCGTTCTAAATCGGAAAAACGCACACGCGTTGTCCTTTCTGTTGTATATAGGCTGCGTTCCTTACGGTTGGGTTTCAGAAATTAGCCGGAATAATCCAATCAAATGAGAAAATAAGAATTATTTCCGGTCACATTAGGCCGACAGGGATGAGCTTAGCTGGGATGTGGAATTCAAAATGCAGGGAAAAGTCGTTATTTCCGCTGCTGATGAGCATTGATGATGAGCTAAGTTCCTCCATGTAGGTTTAAGGAAAACGCGCATTCGTCATATTACGGGTACCACTTCCGGATTTATTTTTGCCAGTTTACATCTTCACGTATGTGAGTTCAGCAATTATGTTACAAAGATTACTTGTTGCCTATGCAAAAAAACCTAAAAATTATATGCTGCCAGCATTGATTTACAACCATGCTAAAGTCGCAAATGAGTCACGACTGTTTCGCCGTCCGTCACTTGAAGTTGACGAGTATCGCTGGCGTTCTGAGGTGGCTGAAGGACGACGACTTTCCTCCAGTGTACTTGAAGCGGGATTGGATTGAGGCTGCTGTTCAATTGGCGGCGACACTTGCGTGCTTTCCGGTGTTGTTAAGTCCACCGACTCTCGCTTCTGGATGCTTAGCTTTCGACTAATTTTACTCCAGATTCCTGTCCCCCATGTCTGACAAAAGGAATTAAATATGAAACAATTTGCAAACTATCCGAATTTTCAGTTTTCCGACATCCCGTTATTTCCTGTGAGATTCGGTGGCGAAAGGACACTTTGATTATTCGGAGACGTAATATTTATTTTTAAATATTAACTTACAGGGCGTTCTACGGAAGAGCCCAGGTCCATTTCGTCCATGATTTCTGGTTCAACCCTTTTGGAAAAGAAAATATAGGAACGTCTGGGGTTGAATGATGTTTAAATTGCAGCGTTGTTCCAATTGTTTCTGGACAATTCGCTGTCCTTGATTACTATTTATATCAATTGGCCTATTGCCACACTCCGACAAAAATCTACGCCGCAATTCCTGCTCTTATAAATATAAATTCAATTGTTTTGTTTAACTCCATATTGGTCCATATGCGTGTGTATTTTATTAGCTTTTTATTTCATAATTAATTGCGATCTACTTTAACATGGAAATAAATATTGTGGCTGAGTTCCACTTTCGCATGTATTCTCAAAATGTATTTTTCCTACACACCGATGATATGTCACTTGAATTACAAGCATCCCATGACGCTAATTGTGGAAAACAACCCAGAGTCACAGTAATTTAAACAACGCAATTTAACTACAAGTTGATAAATACAAAAAAATCTAGTCCAGTTTTTCCGCGTCTTCTCTCCAGCGTAGCATAATGAAATATCACACTAAAGATTTCCAGCTTTCTTAACTTTCGTGAAATATGGAGAAAGTACGGAAAGTTGAAACGACAATCCGCATCTCTCGTTGCAGTTTTAAACAATGTACTATTTGTGTTATGCAGCATCAAAATATTGTAGTTCTTCAAATGGGAACAAATGGGGGAAACATTGTCGAATAAAAGGAATGAGTCATTAGATCTTGCGAAACAGTATTGGAAATATGCCGACGAGAGTAAATGGACATGATCTCACAATCAATCACAAACGTCCGCTACCGTCAAGTAGAAGCACAAAATAGTTGGCAGAATATCATCAATTATGTCTTCCTCAAGTGGTGTAACGAATCATTAGTATTTAAACGAGTACTTCATGAAAAGTGAAGCCAATTCCAAATTCAATAGATTTCCTTGAATCACTTATTTCAAAGTGTTGTAGCGCAGCAGAGGAAATATTACTTAAAAAAACGTGTAACTATAATAGTTTTTGTTCTTTTAACAAATAACCTACAAATGTATTTGCTATATTCGTTTGGTAATCACGCTTCCTTTGCAATTCCTTCAAGCCAGGATAAAAGAAGCTTCAGAATTTTGTAGTTTCCAAATCCGTCTGATTTAAATTCTTCATTTCACAACCACTCCAATTCAGCACGACGTAATTGTATGCAAACATGAAAGATTTTTTCGTAGAGTCACGCTGATGGGTTGTCTGTCCCTGTTGCAGTTAGCCACGGTGGCAAGTAAAGGTGACGCCACCACACTTTCCTTTGCTGTGCAATTGCACGTTCATCTTTAATATTTTTGCGATTTCATGAACAAATTATTTCCCTTTTTCTTTCCTTGTGGTACAGATCTTTTTGTCATTCCTCCCAACATGGATGATTCTAATGATAATTTTCTGTTTCAACAATAAGGGTCCTTCTTCGTTGTAGAAGACGCATCTTTAATTTCACCCCTTGCGTATTCATTGTGGTGCTGAAGGGAGTCACTAATTAAGCCAGTGCAGCCCACCCACACGAAGTCCCTTCTAAACTAAATTGGATAATTCATAGTTATAACTTTGTATAAAAACCAACGAGAAAACGCAAACTCTTCTCACAGTTGACGTTTAACTCGCGCTTGATTCAGAACATACAGCCATTTTTCGAAAAATGTATAAAGTCGTAAGGAACCCATAGCTCTAAAACCCAACCATTCTTAACCACCATTACGGCATTAACTGTTTAAATTTTTATCCAGATTCTATTCGCTCTACTCCTGGCGTCAGTCAATTGTGAGCCACCGGTCAGTGGCGGTGGCTACGGCGGCGGTGGCGGCGGTGGTGGTGACAGTGGGAACGAAGGTCAAATCCCCGGGGCCATCGTAGACCAAGCGCTCCTTGCAAGAATTACGGATATACTGAACCAACAAGAAAATCAAGGTGGCGCTGGTGGTGGGTACAACGCTCCTGCGCCCCAGAGTTCCTACGGAGCTCCTCCATCCAGCAGCTACGGAGCTCCAAGTAGTGGCGGTCGTATTGAGCTCGGGAAGGTTGACCAAGGGATCCTTGTAGCCAATTTCGTCCAGCAAGGTCAACAGCAAGGAGGCTATGGCGGTGGCGGTGGAGGTGGCGCTGGTGGGCCATCCAGTGGTTACGGCAGACGTTAGCCATCTGTCCCAAGTATGAGAGATCTCCGTGTCAACATCACAATGACTTACTAAAAATCCACACATCGTGGAAGTGTATTTTAATAAAAAGAATGTTGATGAATAAAACCTGACCAAAAAGAAAGGTCACTGGGGTCATAAATCACTGTAGCTTCTCAAATATGGAGTTGACAACCGCGTTAGGTCAACGGTCATGGCCGTCTGTCGCGGCAATTTCAAATTCAGGGTTATCCAGCCAATTCCCATTTCGCACTTTTCCGCTTTTCCTTTGTGTTCCGCTTCTTGTGCACTTGATGTGGGCAGAATCTTCCTAATTTTAATTTTAATTAACATCCACTCCGTTCTTGATTAATCAAAAGTCAATTACCCAATTGATCCTTATTATTTGTAACCACCAGTTCTTTTGCAATGCTTGTTGGTTGATTTATTTTTCTTTGGTGAATGCGTTGCCCATCCTTCAGCCTCGGTCGCCCTCACACTCTGCGGATCCTCTTGTTTTTGTTTTCTGTTTCCCTTCGTTTTTGTGAATTTGGAGTCATTCACAATCTGATTAATTCTGGAACTGGTTCCAGGTAAGGACTAATTAATACATCAATTAATCCCATTCACAAACTAATTTCGATTCATAGGGTTACTTGGAGTGTTTCCGTTTGTACTCAAGACAAGACATCTGGTTCGTCATCACACACATTGGAGGTACAACCTTGGAGGGTCACCAACGCATACTTTTACGGTCCGTAGAAATTGAAAAATCACAGATGTTCAGCTACTAGGTAAGTCATCTGGTACTCTTTCTAGTACTTGATATCCTAGTTTGGTTCTGGTATGGGTCATTTCAGTATTTTAAGGAGAATTTATTACCTAATTGGGATGGTACCCTTAGAATTTCATTTGACAATTCCCGAGGCAATTCATTTGGCCGTGACAGGATTTGTTTTAACTACAAAAAGAACATTTCAGGAACTCTAATATGGGAGTTTGAAAGTAACTTTCTAAATAGTGAATGAAAGGTTGTCAAACTGTCATTTTGCAGTCGTATGTTTGATATTATAAAGTGGATTTACAGTGTTGTGTTTGTGTATATTGGTTCTTGGCAGAGACATTAAAATCAGGGATACTGCGGGTGAACATTGGAAAATGTGAAAAGTAAGGTCTTAAATTATCATGGAGTTTCAATTATAGGCATATATATAAGCAACTAATATTAATTTTTGGACTAAACAAATTGAATTTTTATTTCCACAGATTATTCAGAAGATGTCCGTTCGTACCTAGAATCACATTGCATGAGAAGAACCCTAGTTTCTTATTTGTATTGAATGAAAGTTCTGAACTTTAAACTTTCATTCTTTCACAGGTCCGGAAGTAACGAAAATGCAGGGTGAGTCCGAGAGCAACGACATGGCACCTCCGGACGGAGTAAAAGCTGGAGGACAGCAGGATATGAAGTAAGTTTCATTTATAGCCAAACAGAAGTTGGTTTAGTTAATTCGGTAATAATTTTACAGTGAACTCCACACGGCGGCACAACGTCTTGACACCTTGCACCTGAAATGTAGAACCATCGAATCTTTATTTGCACCGGAGCTGCTTATGAAGCGAGAGGAAGTGAGAGAGATGTGCGAAAGTATCATCATGCAAACAGCAAACATGAATGGCGCGCTTGCTCGTGACAAGCTTTGGAGATATGTCTATTACAGTGTTATCGGGAAAATCAAAAAGATGAAGCCGGTAAGTGAAAGCAATTGTTTTTAGTGTCTAAAGGGATTAATTTGAGCGAATTTTATTTTATAGAGAGAAGGTTTCTCGGAGATTGAGAAGGCTTACGTGTCCCAGCATTTGCAAAATGGAGTTGGCCGGTTGAGTCTTCTGATGTTCCGAATGGTGAAAAAGTACCAGGAGGCAAGTATTCTGAAGCCGCTTCGTGGCCCGAAGCGAATTGAAAGTGAGCTGACATTTTCCGAAAAAGAGGATCTCGAGAATGGTGAGAGAAAGTCGCAGTTCATTGTTCATTATTCTTAAACTGTTTGAACGCTTCTACAGATCTTCTTGCTGAAAAAAGAGCCGCCAAGAGCATTCACCACATTCTGCTTCTGAATCTGGGTGACTTGTGCCGATATATCACTGAGATTTATGGGGATGAAGATGAGGGAATGTATGAGACGTACTTTGATCGGGCACAAGATAATTACAAACAGGTACGTGGGACAAATAATAAACAAGTAGTGGAATAGGACTTGTATTTTTGTAATTTTAAACTCAATCTGACTTTTAGGCATGGATCCTGAACCCCAACTCAGGATTAGCGCCCAACCAGCTCGGCAACTTGACTATGAAAGTCAATCTTGGATTGGACTCGATCTACTACTTCTTGCACAGGTAATACAAAAATTTGGTTTTATTTTAACATCATTTTTAACGCATGTTTTCTGATTAGCCTCGTAGCTAAGTGTCCGTGTGAGGGGGCTATGCCAAATCTTCGTCAGTTGCTGGACACTCAGCTGGTCAAGTTTGCGAGACTACCAGGAACTTTCACGTGGGAGCCAGTTCACATATTTGCATACAACTTGATCAAAATTCTCAACTTGTTCTTTACCGAGGCCACCCACTTGACCAAGTTCCAAAAGGTTTGCTCAGTTCTATTACAAATATTTGTAATGATATATATATGATCTCGTGGGTCAATTGTAATTTTTACATTCTTTTTTGCCAGATCTGCCAGGAGACAGTGGGAAGTTTCATTGTCCTTCTGAATGAAGGAACTACATCCCTGGACAATGGTTTTCTTTTTCGTGTAATGAGCATTTGTATCATGACAGTTTGGCAACTTATAAATTCTGGTGAGTTTGCTACTTGCTAGTATTTCCATGGTTATTTACTTGGAAAGTATGAATCAACATTAATTTCCTTCATAGGCTCCCCCATGGTGTCTTCTGGAGTGTGCTTTTCACTTGGGATTTTTGTTCATATGATGGAGCGACTTTTCGCTATTCTGAAGGGTAAAAGCAAGGTGAAGGAGGCTGAGGAAACTGAGCTTTGTGTTTCAGCTGAAGATGAGCTCTCTACGGCTGTTGAAGACGACACAGAGTCAACTGAAGCTACCACCACAACCACCACCGACGTGGAGCCAAGTTCAACTCCTGCGTCTACTCCACCGGGTCAGACAGGACGGAAAGATGAAGGCCAATCAACCCCTGAGCCGGATCCTCCACAAGACAAAATTGGAATGCGGCGAGTCTTGAGACATCGTCGTCGGCAGCATGCAAATGACATGTTTGCATACCTCAACTCGGACGATGAAGATGGCTGGAATGGGAAATTGAGTGGTTCTTCTGGCAATGTTGATGACACCGACTCGTCTTCGGATGACTCCACCACCAGCGAAGATGACAGTGAGGACGACTCAACTAGCAGCGAAGAGGAGAACGAAGAGTCGAAAAGTAAACGGGAAGTCGCTGATCTCTTCTGCCAAAAGGAGAAGGAGATTGAGCGCAAAGCCGCCGCCTTGAAGTTGTCTCAGAGTTCTGATGAGGTTATTTCGGAACTGTCCAAGGAAAACAGCTTTAAGATGAAGCCGAAGAGTATGCTTGAGCTTGCGGATCTTCTGGAATGCTGGGCAGAGGTCGAACCAATTATGATTGCACTCACTCCATTCACACGTTGGCTTATGTGCTCTCCACCTGTGCTGAATGCTCTGGCCGTATCAATTGAGAAGGAAGTTATGGAACGGTTCTGCCAGATGTTCAACATGCTGGAGTCTACAAATTGGAGCGTTGAATTGAAGAGCGATTTGGAGAATGCTCCTGATTTGGACGAAGCAACTTTGAACGCGGTGAAAGAAGTAGACGATAAGCTTGGTCGTGATTGGAATAACGTTGTAGCCGGAAGAATTGGTGGGAATCAGTTTGCGCTGGAACTCTTTGAGGACATGTCCATGTGTCGCTGGTATCAATTTGATTCAATCATGAGTGGACTGGACCGGAAGCCATATACAGCCAATAACATGGTGATTATTTAATATTGGAACTTGAAACAAATGGAAATAATTTTAAAATGGTTCTTCTAGATGGTGACCCGTATCGGACGCGTTTTACTCTTCGGCCATTGGCTTGTGGGAACGCAATCTTTTGCTGTGATTCGAAAAGATAACACGTTTTTGGTTCCATCAATTGAAGAATACAAGCGGCACATGCGGCGAATCGAACTTGAAAAATTCAACCGTCGGTTGACGACCGGGAAGGTCTGGAATAAAAATATTGTGATTGAAACTCAAAACTCATCTCGTTGTCTCTTGTGCAATTTCAGGACGAAAATACCCGGAAGTCTGAAGGTGGAAATCCAAGAAAACAAAAAAGAGGTGGCCGTCGTGTTGGTCGTCGACAACGAGAACCGGTTCGCAATCGCGGAATTGGAAGAGGCTTCAATGAAAAAATTTACTTCGTCGTTGATCTGCCAGCTGTCCTAAAGCACCTACGGACCATTCAAAAGTTGGCGAATAATCCAAGCTATGTTGTCGTCTTTCCGTATTCGGGTACAACAAATGCGTCCCTATTGGATTTGAGTTTTCTGACTTTTATTTTTACTTGCAGTAACTCACGCCCTAGACATACTGAAGGACGCTGAGAACGATGGATCTAAAGTGGCTCGAATTACGAACCGTTGGCTTGAACGAACTATCCAGGATCCAGATCTATCAGTCCGACTCATGGGGAAAGATGAGAAGCTGCCGTTTAACAACTCGAAGTATTTCAACATGTCGACTGCACGGTAAGCGACATTTTTTATTTATTATTAATTCAATTCAATTAAATCATTTTTTTTACTTTTAAAGCGAGCTGCTCAGCGTTTTGGAGTGTTGCAACTATATTCGCACACATGAGCTCAAAAGCAGCGCAATTGTACCGAGCGGCAAGTTCTTCAATGATTCTCGTGATGGCTACCAGATCATCCTTGTAACTGGAGACAAGGCGTTGGCAGACCCAGCTATGAATGCTGAGCGTGGCTTCAACCTAGTTGACATTTGTCGTTCCCTCTGTGAGCATTTACTAGTGAAACTTTATTTCCCAGAAGAGGTTCTCATTGCTTTTTTGAATTTTTGTAGCTGTATACTTCGATAAAATTTCCCGTTACCAAACTCGGTCTCGAAAGAAGTTCCTGAACGGTGGGCATCATGGTGGTTAATATTGGCGATAAACGAGGAAGCAAAATCACAGTTCTACACGGAGATGAAAAGGAATCTAAAGGAATCTAAAGGAAGCTATGAGTGGCTTCACCAGGATGATTCAGAGAAGGATGTTTCCGAAGTTCCATTTCAAAGAAAGTACACAGGTTAAGTCAGACCATCGACTCGGCCTTGGAGTGCACGAAATGGGGCGAGAAAGGAACACCTTAATATACTTCACTACCAAATCTAAATGAAAAATAATTCCTCCGTGTTCAAAAACCCTCACGTCCAGCGTTGTCTGTATGAATCCGCAATGCTAAATTCTGGCTGCAGTACACAGTAGGACTCCTTGTCCTGTTAAATTCCAATTTGAGATGGATGTTGAGGCGTTTGCGCACCCGCGAACAGTATGAACAAGGGAATGGATTCATGTAAGCTCTAAACCTATTTCGTTTCTTTGCTGCAATTTTTGTTCAAAATCGAATTTACAGTAGTATCAGTTCGCGATTATTTTTAACTTAGCGATGGGGAATTTCTGTAATAATTAATTCATGGGGAAATGCTGTTAGATCTAAGATGCTAAAAATTGCTTTTATATTATGTGTCCTCAACTGGTATTCAAAACAACTATTATGACATGCATCACTTACGCTTTTCGTTCATCCAGAATGGTGAACATTTCTTGGGTTTTTTTTAAATGTAAACTAAATGTAACTCTTCTGTTTCCAATTTCACCCGCGCTGACCATCTTGGTCCAAAATGGGGTAGAAGTTGCTCTGACAGAAGTCTAGTGTACCTTATGTAACCACTGTATTCATCTTTTTAATTAATATCTCTGCATGCATTAAACTCAAAATTCTAGTTAAGGAAGGCATGCGTTTAATTGCTGTGAATTTCGGTATGAACAAACGCATAAGGTTTAATTCATGACTGTTCAGTTTCAGATGAGAAGGAATTTAGAATTTTATTTGGAGTTGATTGGGAGGGGACTAGAAGTCGTCACTGTAAGTATCACCAGGATCTTGTTGCATGATCTACAATTAAATGGAAAAAATTAGATTATCATTAGATCCGCATTTCACTGAAACAATTCAAGTACATTGAAGTCTCCTTGGATAGTGGCAGAATGAATCCCATTATCCCAAAGAAGTTGTCGCGACTGGTGTTTGATCCGATCATAGTCCAAGTAGTCTTTGCACCTGCGGGATGCAAATAATAAGACATGTCCGATTCCAGGTTTGCCATTTTTGTCTCACGTGATGTGGACTGATGCGTAGTATTTACTCGCAGTTAGCTGCCAAACATGGAAGCTATGAACATCGTAGACTCCGTCAATATTCTCCAGCTGAATTTTGAGGACGTCAGCCTCAAAAAAGGATGACAAATAATTGGATGTTGAGAGAGAGAAGGGTTAAGAGCGGACATACTTTTGTGGTTGCTGGAACTGCTTGTAGCAGAATGAGACTAGCCTCAAGGATAAGTGGCAAAGTGGATGCAATGATGATAAGGCAAATGAGCACTGAGAGGGCTGGGTCCATGTAGTTGATGAATTTCCAGCGTGGATACCTGTCGTAGTCAGGTCCAACGTAATGTGACACCGCCATTGTAGTGCCCGCTACTATCACCACCACCACGGAGTTTGCGGTGTCAGCCACGACGTGGAGGAAGACAGAGCGCATGTTCATCTGTCACACAATTCAGTCAGAGGAGCTTGGAGTTGTAAAATGTAAACCTTACATTCTCTGTTCTTTTGGGTTCTGGCGGTAGACGTTGGACAATGAGAGCCATATCAAGCTTTGGAACGGCGTCCATTACGTTTTCTTCATCAGAGTTAACAGGCGCAGCGGGACGTTGAATATTCTCGACAGAGGGATCCTGATTTGGTACGATCATCCTCGTCAGTCTGTTTCTGTGTGTTAACAGGGAAGAACGGCGACGGCTTGTCAATCCGCGACCACGCTCGCGTACCTCCGTCTCATCCTCGAGGTCGCCATTCTCTATTCAACTGCTAATTAATGTCACCACGCAAAATGTGCGATATGAACAAAGCTAACCGTGAAAGACACAGAGGCCGATGAGGTTGATTAAAAGGCCTCCTCCTCCAACAGCGAGAATGTAAATCAGTTCAACCAGTGGTTCAGGGTGGACGAACTTGTTGATGGCGTCCATAATCACCGTAAAGCAGAGGGCAAGAAGGAATACGGCATTCACTAGCGCACCCAAAACCTCGATCCGAGCCCAGCCATACGTGTTCCTTTTCCACTTTTTCGGATAAAGCTATACAAAAATAAAAGTACAAGTAATTAAAAGTTGCTGGGGAAAGTTGTACATGAATTTACGTGTAATGCCAAAAATCCAATGATGAGGGCAATGACATCACTTAGCATATGAAAAGCATCAGTTAGAAGTGTCGTGGATTTGCCCCAGTATCCAACCACCAATTCTGCAACCATGAAGATCAAAGTCAACACGAACATGACGATGAAGCGCGCCTTCCGTCCAGATCGGGTAGGAGCCATTATCGTATACACAAGCAGGGCAGAGAGGAGATGAAAATTATTACAAAAGTAGTCGAGTTCAAACAGAGAAATGATGACTAAACTGAAACTCAGTTTTGATGGAATATTTTGTTTTTCCTGAAAACATACTGAAATGGATGCCATGGCAACACCCACTTATACTTCCGACGTGGCATATACTGGATTGAAAATTATTTTTTTTTATAAAACGAAATAAGAAAAGTTAACCCAAAATTGCTCGTTAGAGCTCCACTTGATCTAATAGTAAAGAAAGTTATGGCTTCGAAGGGAAGTGAAGAGCATCTTTAATCCCAGGATCATCCGCTTTAGGGAAAAAAACGAAACTTTGATTAAAGTTGAAGTACATTTCATCTTCCTCATCGTCTTCCTTTGCATTTGTTGAACTGTGAGAAGAGGAGCTGCCTACACGACTCCTTCAATCCGCCTTGATTTTTGAGTTCAAGGAGGAAACCTCTCATGCAAGAACTTTCTCCACTTTCCCTTTTTCGCTTCGAAGAGAAGACCCTCATTTGAATCCATGTGAATAATGTAAATTGGAAAGAATTTTTGGAATAGGCGACTTTGAGCTGAGGACTTTTCCTTCTGTCATTCCCATTTCCCCTCCTATGCAGGGAATACTTAAAAAACTAAATGGGGAGGAGAGAGTCAGCGGAAGAGAGAAAATCATCGAAGTGCTTAGTCAAGTGAGTGGGTATAGGAGGAAAATTAACCCTTTTTATCTCTTCATTCTTCCCATTTCCATTTCTTTTGAATTCGAATATTCGGGTAGAAGTCGTGGAGTCATTTGGAACTCCTCCGTATTCCTTCATAGAGTCCTCAACTGTCACCCGCCCTCAAACTACCATAATATAAAGACTCCAGTCTGCCGTTTCCGAGTTAGCCCAAATGAGGCCACGGAGAAAGTTCAACTCTCTGAGTCTGATGGAACTTATGAAGAGAAAAGGCGGTTGTTGGCTAATCAGAAGTGGTGGCGAGATGGTGTTCCTTGTGAGGGGAGCTTTCCCTATTAATCTCTCAGTCAGAGATTAGAATTATTAATTCAAAGTTGAGGCGCGTGTCGTCCGTTGGACTAACGAGGAATAAACTTCCCATCCACTTTCTCTTAATATGTCGCCCTACAGTTGGTGGACTTGAACCCACTTCATTCTTTATTCCAATCCTCCCCTACTCCCTTTTTCCACGTCGAGTGACTCTTTGAAAAGGACAGGGAATGAAACACTTTCACCCTAATTAAGACCATATGCTCCTGGCTCCATGATTTTTGATGAGGTCTCCTCTGTTTTATATTTTCCCTCGCTCACCCACCCTCCTCTCAACCTGGCCCATTCAGAACAACAACTCATAGAAAGGAGGTAGAGTAGGCAGAGTAATTATATTCAACAACCCCAGCTCCCTCGGACACATTGTTACGGCTACCATTGTTCTCAAGGGGTTGCCTAATCACAAGCTCAAAATGATAATGGCCAAAACCCCCTCGTACAGCTGACGAGTGGCCCTTTTGTCCTCACCGCGTGCCCTAATATCCCCTTTCTAAATCTTTCCCATCACACGATTTCCATGGTGTGTGAGGCTTTTGACTTTTAATATTTTCAACGGAGTCCCCGCACATGACCTGATTGTTGGCCATCCTCAACAATGGACCTTCCATGCAACCCCTCTCATGTTTGCTATTTACATATTCATCCCCAGCAGTTGGAAAGGAAAGTTCTATTCATTTGAACTCAACCACCCCTTCCACCATCCTCCAAGGCTTCCATACTTATCCTCTCTAAATCACCCTAATGCTTCCTTCCAATTCATGGCAGTGGCCTTCTTAGTTTTCCAGTTTGAAATTAGTAGAGGAGTTAATTAACATTAACACTCCTTGTGTTGGTAATAATTGGAAGGAGCGGAGTTGTCTCAGAGATTGAAGTGTTTCATAGCTATAATGATGCTTCGCCATCTCAATCAAGTGTCGGGGATGGTGGGGAGACTGTTATTTTTGGCGTCAAAAGACTCGAATTGAGTGATAATTGAAGTGGTTCCGGTTGAGAAGAGAAGGTTCCATTTTCTGTAATAACAACATGGGTTCCCTGCCTCATCTTCTTTTAGACTCAAGTGGGCCTAAGAGTCCCAGCTTCAAAAGTGTCATTGAGAAAGTGATTAAAAACCATAACAAGGGGTGGGGTGACTTTCCCCTGCCTCGCTAGACTGGGCTGAAGTGCCTCTGAAGGGGAAGCGGAGGTCGTCAAGCATGAATTCATTCCCTTCCATTTTCCCAGTGGAGGACTTTCTCCCCTCTTTTCCAAAATCTTGGGGGGCATGGATAGGAGAGGGGGAGTCCCCAAGGGAATGACAATATCGGCTAAACACCGCAGGGGTCGCATTACCAAAATCCAATCTCCCATTACATTCCCGAGTTTGATCTCCTCATCTGATCGACAGGGGCCCTTTACCTTTTCCTCTAATTGAGAACTCGCACCACTTCATTCCACGCCAATGGCTCATCTGCTCCTCGATTAGGATGATTAGAGGGAGAAGAGTACCATGAGGTAGGGCAGGGGAGCGGAAGGAAGATGGAGGCAGAAGTGTGTGTCCATGACGACAAGGATGCTCTGGAGAGAGAGTAGTGTAGACAGGGTGATGGGGAAAGTACACAACTCAATTACTTCCTTGGCAGTCGACTGAGGAAATGATGGGAATAGTCTGCATTCCGACTCAATTGAATCCACTTTCTAAATGAGCTTCATCTCTTCCTCTCCTGATTTCCTGTCGAGGAGAAAGTGAATTTCCCCCTCAAATCCCCTCTCCATTTGTCTTGAGAGACCCAAAATGGCTCATTAAGGAAGGAGAGGAGAAAGCCAACTTTCACTTTCTCAAAGAGCGAGAGACTTCCGATGAGAAAGCCTATTACCTCATCTCCGGTGGTAGAAATCCACAGCACTCAGCCAAGCCTAATACGATTTTAAATGCTATCCAAAATTACCACTTACTTTGGAGGCACCCACCAAAGGAAACAACACGCCATCATCACCTCATCTCATCAGCTAATTCTGCCGCTCCATGTCGCCTACCTTTCACTCCAGTCGTGAGCTGAATCCAAAAACTAATGCAATTTGCTCAGAGTCAACTTTTTCAAACCCTATAGCGTTTGAAACTATCCTCCATTACAAAGTGGTAGTTTGCTATAGGCTTCAGAATTTCTATTTAATCCACTACTGCGTGTCTTGTCTCCCCTTCCAGTTTATAAACACCCCTCTCCAATTTGATACCGAGTCATTTTAGTTTGGAGAAAGTCAATCACATTCCCTTGAGAATGGCAACCCTTGCCGGAAGCCTTGTCCCCTGAAATGAATCACGAGGGAGTTGTGTCCTGGACTAGAGGAATGACTGGAGGCATTATTGGATGAATTCTGGCCGAGAGTCCAAGTGGGACCATCACTTCAATCTTCATTTCATTTGGACGGACTCTTGAAATTGAAGTGAAAGCTGAGTAATCTCTCTCGGCAATCTCAATTCCCAATGGCAATTTCAACACTACCACCACCACCATCCCTGAGCCACCGCTGTCAGAACATGTGTCTCCCTCGACCACCAATCAGACTCTTTCCACCCACGCTATCATCATGATACCCAATTCCAGATAACTAAGTAAAAAATGGACTGGTTTTTAGCAAAGCAGCGATTAGGTGTGGGTATTATCAACGCTAGGAATGCTCGCACTTGATAATGCGTACCAGTTTTCACCAATTGCATCGATTCCATACTGACCAAATCAGTGTGGAATGGGATTTTAGCCCTTCCTCCATAACCTGTTTCCCACTAATAGCAATATTATCATTTCTTTCCAAAAATGTCAAAGACGTATCTGATCGAAGTGGTGAGGATCTTTGTTATTTCCGCGTTCGTTGTGACACAGAATATTGGAAGCATCGCTGCACTGGCAATCGAAGGTGCAATTAGCTCAGAAGCTGGTGCTATTTTAAACGATGATTCCAACAACAGCTCAAGTCCGTCTCCTGTTTGCAATCCTAGTGGAACATGCTACAACTACGAAAGCTGGAGTGCATTCTAGTAAGATTTGAGTGCTGTTTTCCTAAACGATGAAGGATTTATTGAGCCTTTACTTCTAATAGCGCAATTTTCGTGATTGGAGTTGGAATTTGCTTTGTTTTCTTCTTGTGCGTTGGATTTGCCATTTTTCTCATCTTCTTTTCATGCAAGCGACCACCAGTCGGAAGTGGTAAAGCAACATCCATTTCCAAATGTTGTCTGAGAGATTTCCATTGGTGGATTTCAGGGGTCTTGCGGTGTAATTTAAAATGTATTTTTAACTTCAAAAATCGGAAAACGTAAGGCTTTCGATATTTCATTTAATAATCGCGTTCGAGTATCGCCATTATCAATGCACGTGTTGGTTTTTAATGGTTGCTCCACCGCCTAATAGATAAACTTTGTTGCACAAACGAAGCCATTTTGTGGTAATATTAAACTCATTTGAGCGACTAACAGATTGGAATTTTCTTAGGAATTGCCAATACGGAATCTCCCAGACACAAATACATATTATTATGACTACATTATTGAAAGCCCTTTTGTTTTCCTGGAATAGGAATCGTTCATCCTATCACCCTTTCTCGTGCCGAGATTGCAATGCCACCGCCGAATTTTGAAGAAGCCCTTAAGTGCTCCAAAGTGGAATACAAGCAAGATGGCGATGATATCCCGCCGCCAGTTTACTCTTCGTTGAGATTTTGAAGCGATAGTGTTCGCCATTTGTAACATGTTTTTTAGAAAACTCAAATCCCATTTAAATACTTTGCGCATTGTCCGTTGAAAACCCCTTCAACCAAATTTTAATATGACAAAGGGACCGAAGAGGAATTTCTGTTTGCTTTATTCCGTATTCCGCGTCATTAATTTGCAAAAGTATATTGCAAGATTTGAGTGGTAGCGTCTGCAGTTCATTGACTAATAATAAAATTAGCATATTCTCGTCAAGTGCTTTGTAGTGGAAGGCGTTCTTTATTCTTAACCATCGATTAAAGTGTGATAATTGACTGTCTGGTGTTTAGCTGGCATTTATTCACTCCCACTAATGGAAAACCGATTCCGGTTTTATTGAGCGATGACCGTAAAGTAGTTGGTTCAGTGATAAGCGATAAGGATTTATATTGTTTGCTTAAAAGTGAGATGTGTCGTGCTTAGAAACCGCTTCATTTCCCTCTCGTCGTGACCTGAAAGGAAGGACATGATTCCTGCAATGTCCACTTTTGACCCGGTTCAATATTAACTAGGCAGAGTACGATTGCCAATCCTCCGTCACCTTTTAATTTGTTGGATGATTGTTTTTGCAATGAGTAAAGGAATTCGGAAAACAAGTAATGAAAAGCCCACAACGTCCCGTTAGGACAATGAAATGACGTCGTTCATGGTTACCTACTATAAATGTCACCCAGAGTTCAATTAATCAAGAAGCAACACAAGGTTTCAGCTTCGATGGAGATCAAGTACCGACCCCCGTAAAACACCGATACAAGAGTGGACAAGAGGGAGGTGTTGCAACTCCCTTATGTTAATACCATGTTACGAAATATTGTGCTAATGGACGGATGCATTACGACCAGAATTCTTGGCCAAGGTAAGTGACCACTGAATTCCATGTGGAGTCAAGGTGAAGCAAAGCTTCTTCGGGGAGGATGGATGGTTGCGAATTTTTTTTTGCAAACAGGACTTCGCGAAAACTTTTCCTATCCGGAAGATCTTAAGCCGAGGATTCGTCTTAATATGGTTTCAGTTAAGTCCAGTCTTTGACAAGATCCCAATCACAGCAGAAGGCTTCCAATTCGGTTTCGTTTTAATCAAGGGAATCAGGCGTTCGCCATGGGTGAGATAAATTTAATAACCGTCTCCCTATCCATAGAGCAAACTGAGGCTTTGTTCTCAGCCAATCATTCAATTATAAACTCAGTAATCACAGGGTTGACTTAAACCCAGTAATTACTCCAGGTTCAATAAGAATACATTTTAATTTCTCTCCGTGCAGCTCCCAACCTCTTTGTTCATGCACGGTAGAACTCATGCGCGTTCTAATTTTTTGACACAGTCCACACAAAAGGAACGCTTACTTTTCCCCCTTCAGCTAAAAGTCGCATTTTAAAACTCAATTTGCAAACCTCACCCTCCACGCTCACTCAGTAATTAAGACATGCTAATTTTTGAATGAAGTGAGCCATAGCTCATTAGACACAGCCAGTGCTAAAAGCATGATAAATCTAATATTATTTTCAGCTCCATATACGAATCAAAGCATTGTTGTTTCATTAAGATTGACCTATCATGTACTCATAATGAGGAATCGTAGGATTAGCTAAAGATGACGGAACAGGGAAGGAGTTTGCAGAATTTCAAGTAGGGTTGAGTGACAGGCATTAAAAAGCAGGTTATGTCACGTGAAAAGGAAACTTGTCTTTGCTGACCTTCCTTGTAGATGAATAATCCCGCTACTCATACATTTTGGCGTGGCAATTAATTTCTAAGCGCATTTATCAAAATGGCCAATCGTCGCAGTGTCACATTAGACAAGAAAGATGACACTTTTTTCCCTTTCAGCGACATTCTCAACCTACCCCACGATAAAGCTAAACCCCCGTCATTCCAAGCGAGAGTTGTCCATTCCTTACTTTTAGGAATGAAAGGGCTTTGATTCCGGTGAGTCTGACTAATGAAGTAATTGATTTTTTGGTAGCTTTGAGGATGATAATTTCATGCAAGAATGGGATTTAACGCAAATCCCAGAGGGAAACTAAAAGCAGTGGGGAGTATGCATTACGCTACAGAGTAGAGTTATTTTGCACATCCTTTTTGTGTGACTTTCGAGATTGTTCACCGACCGAATCATGGGAGCGTGTCCATTTGGCCAGTCTCTGATTATGGAAGTTCCTAGTGGACAAAGGACCTAATCTGATTTAGTGCCAAACAAACAAGTTGTTTTGGGGTGTTGTTGACCCAACTGGTTATCTCCCACATTACACTTTCCTATGGATGTGAGAACGATGAAGTTATTAATATTGAATATCCTTTGGAACTCCCCGAGTACTTTTAAGTGGAGAAAGAATTGGCAGCAAAGTGAAGTTCATTGCCTTTTCACTTTACTACTTTTTCCCATTGACATTCTACTAATTAGGAAACATCCATCACACCCCCACCCCATATTCAGCGAAAACCCTTATGAAAAGGAAATGGCAAAGATTCCATCTTAAATGGCTCACTTTTTCTCTCATGCAAAATCATTATGATCCACTCACATCAGAAAGTTGTTTCGCAAAAAAACATTCCGAATTTGATGATTTAATGGGTATAAATGTGCGTAAGGGAAATAATGGTTTCTACTTTGTCGATGTTTTCACGCAAGGTGAGGTAGCTAAAAGAATGACAGGGAAATGACCTCCCATTGGGAGTGTCAGTGTTATGACAAGAATTAGTATTACTGTCAATAGAAAATGACGAATTTGTTTTCCACTTGAGGACTTCCTCAATTCTTTCGTTCCTAGTAAATTAATTGCCAGTTGGCCATTTGGGATGAGTCCCCATTGTTTTAAACTTGACTTAACGGCCAACCACAACAAGTGTAGCACAGAGTAGTTGTTGACGCATAATAAAATCCTGCTTTGCATATTTAAGCACTTTAGTTTAACAATGCTATTATGAATGACTTATGCTAATGTCCGCTGAAACACATTGGATCATTATAATTACTGCATTACTTCTTCCATTTGTTACAGGTGGAATCAAGTTCCTCCTGGTCGTACTCGCGCTGACCTCGGGTAACCCAGTCAATGGAAACATTCTTCGTAAGTACACATTACAATTCGCAAACAATGTGCGCAGCAATCCAAAAAAGGTGTCAAACGTGGGCCGCACCTGACATTCTTCGTAATTTTTGAGCGATCAATAACGACGCCCCGCTGCTATTTGAGTTAGAGGCATGACACTGTACTTGTAGAAATTCCAAGTGCAAATGAATGATTTGTTTACTAGCTAAAGCAATCAAAGTGAGAGCGACGAAGGAACTCCGCTTGAATTCAGACTGTGATGAACCTGGATACTATGGGAGCAAACAAGACTGTCGAAACTTTTATCGGTGCGTTCAAGAAGGCCAAGGGTTCCGGAAATACTACTTTGAGTGTCCACCAGGATCTATATTCGACCCAAAGATAAGCAATTGTAATTACGAAAGTGACGTCAATCCAAAACCAGAATGCTGGAAGGGAGAGAAACCATGCGACAAAGACAACGAAGGAGGCTCAGGAACAGGAAGTGGGAGCGCTAAACCAACTATAACCCCTGCAGGACAACAAGGCTCTGGAAGTGGGAGCGCTAAACCAACTGTAACACCTTCGGGACAACAGGGCTCTGGAAGCGGATGGTTAAAACCAACTGAACCCCCTTCAGCACAACAGGGATCAGGAAGCGGCTGGGGAAAACCAACTGAACCTCCTTCAGGACAACAGGGCTCAGGAAGCGGCTGGGGAAAACCAACTGAACCTCCTTCAGGACAACAGGGCTCAGGAAGCGGTTGGGGAAAACCAACTGAACCTCCTTCAGGACAACAGGGCTCAGGAAGCGGCTGGGGAAAACCAACTGAACCTCCTTCAGGACAACAGGGTTCAGGAAGTTCATCATCCAGCAGTCAAAGCAGTTCCTCGTCCGGTTCGCAGCCAGAATTCACTTGTTCCCGCGAAGGATTTTTTGTTAACCCTAAGGACTGCAGAAAATTTTTTCGATGCGTTAACATGGGAGGAAATTTTATCAAGTACGAATTTACTTGTGGCGAAAACACAGTCTTTGACGAAGAAATTGCAACGTGCAACTATCCCTACGCTCTAAATCAGAATTCCAAATGCTATAGCGTAGGGCAATCGTCGGCAAGCTCAGGAAGTGGACAAGATACGTCCCAAGGAGGCAACCGTCCACAACCTAGTGAAACTGGGTATCCACCAAATCAACAAGGAGGAAGCGGTAATCAAAGGCCGCCATCTAGTGGAACTGGGTATCCACCAAGTCAACCAGGGGGTAGCGGAGGAAACCAAAGACCACCGCCTAGTGAAACTGGCTATCCACCAAATCAACCAGGGGGTAGCGGAGGAAACCAAAGACCACCGCCTAGTGAAACTGGC